>CACRXK020003192.1:0-37732 GCA_902702795.2 Paramuricea clavata | reverse complement strand
TATGGCCATAAAAGTTTCTGTGTTATCCGGTACTTTTATTGGTGTGAAGCATGCATCGTTAGCGGTCCGAACAACAACGGGATTAATGTGAGGATTTGAATTACTAACCTCTTTTGTTTTGTTCGTGCCGCCGCTGCTAATGGGTGTAGAGGTTGTCAACATATTTTCGAGATTTGCATGATTTTTCGGCTCTTTTGGTCGGCAATCGTTCATGCGTAATATTTGGTTTTCCACAGCTTGGATTTTATGGTTGAGTTTCGATTCCAAAACAACCAAGTCTAATTTCAAACCCTCCAAGTCTGGTGATAGCTTCGAACATTCACAACCCGTACACTGGTGTTTTGTTGGTTGGTTTTCGTTTAAGGAGTTCTCGGTGTTAGTAGCCATGTCCACACCAGACTTAATACTATCGAGGTTTAAACTCGTAAACATAGCGTTGATCATACAACGTTTGATTCGATTTGCATCCTCTCCATTGATCTTTAGGAACTTTTTGTTTTTCCACCAAAGCAACTCAACGTTGTCTGACACGAAAAGTTTTTTCTCGTTCGCCGGGGATGACCAGCTTCCCTGCAACTCTAGGTCACTCTTTACAAACTCCTTCAAACGATCAAAGTCGCCAGCCCAGGATAGTCTTAAATTCGCTGACATATCGAGTCGAGTCTTAACTATGAAGCTGTCTTTACAACAAATATGAGTCTGTCTTTATAACAAATAACAATCATATACTTCAAAACCGTTGATATTTCTTCTGGAATTCTTAAATCTTAATTTCGGCTTCAAGGATAGGAAACAAGATGAAGAACACAACGGCAGTATTGCCAGTAAATAACGCGTTTATCATGGAAAATTAAATAACTATATTCTTGCACGTGTGACCATACTATCGAACGAACGTTGGATTTATTTGCTGATCAAAGTTATGACAATCTGTCTCAAATTGTTTGGTTGTTGATCTAACTTAATTCCCTATGGCTATGGGACATGGAATACTGCGAAGCAATTCTTAATTAAAAGAGCCATCTTTTTCGAAATTTTGTTGCTTTTCAAATGATAATAAAACAAATAAATAAATAAGGAAAATCATTCGTTACACGTTTCAATTCAAATTAAATTCATACAAGCGAATATGTCTGACGAAATTCTAAAATTTATCAAAACAGTTTAATAGGCCATTTTTAGCCAATTTGTCTGATTTTCAAAACTTCGTTCCAAATTTTATTTGGCGATATCCCAGTCAATATTGCACGTAAATAAACATGCTATAGCTCAAAATTTAAGTTAGACTTTTATGAATACAGCTACGTTTATTTCAGCGATGTAACACTTATAGTTTTTTCGCTGTACTAAATCAAACGCGTGAACTTTTTTTTGCGCCACCCGGTATATATATATATATATATATATATATATATATATATATATATATATATATATATATATATATATATATATATATGTGTATATATATATATATATATATATATATATATATATATATATATATATATATATATATATATATATATATATATATATATATAATGTTAATTTACATAAACTTTAGCTTTGATTTTCTCGGTTTAGACAAAGTTTATTTTAAAAATTACTTCGCCAATGAACTCGTATAAGATGAGTCGTTTTTTAAGCCATTTAAGCATTTGTAGTCGTGTTTTATCACATATATATAAAACACTCCTACGCGTGCTTTAAATAGTACATATATATATATATATATATATATATATATATATATATATATATATATATATATATATATATATATATATATATATATATATATATATATATATATATATATATATATATATATATATATATATATATATATATATATATTCTATTAACTAATATAAATCTATTAACTACCAAATTTTTGCGGTTTTTTAAAAAAAAATTAAAAATATTGTATTGCAATGACGACACTTAAAACGCAAAGCGTGCCTGGACTCTATGTAGACAATTACTAATAGTTCAAGTTAGATGAATGTTGGATGTATGTTTTTCTAGTAAATAAAGCATATTTTATACCTTTTTACTACACTGTTGCCCGACTCAGGATTAAAAATTATAATCAAATTCGGTTTTAACCAGATCACCAACCCGTTGGTAACATCTCTGTATGCATACGATAACAGTTTTTGATCTGAATCTTCAGTTGTGTTCATCCACAAACATGCAGCAAGGGAAGTCAGCGACTCTGAAGCTCCATTAAAAATACCGAACTCCTCGATATTGTTACCACGGAAACGTAAGGCGTCAACACCTGAAAGCACAAACATTAATAATTGTAAGGAATAATATATAATAATAATGACTTAAACCCACATTATATATATCTTGTTGCATGGATTGACATATAATCCGGTCAAATATTTTAATTCCGATTAAAAAGCATTTTTAATTATTCCGATTAAAAGTTTTTAAAAATGGTGAACTAAGTGAAGAAATAGTATACCTAAACAACAAATTTCTTCACCTCTTTATCGTTATGTAACCAAGAATTTCGAAAATACTTTTCGAATTGGAGATTCTGCAAGCGAAAAATCCAGTTTGAGCCAATAGTCAAGCACTATAATTATAATTTCTACTATGATTACTATTACACCGCAAATATTTGGTTAAAATTGATTGCATGTCAGGTATACACTATTCAGGATGAAATCGAATTTAAATAATCTCTTTAACAGTCGAAATTGTTAAATTAAGTCCAAATGTGCAATCCCAATTGTGTATTTTCTGTTATTTACGACATTTAAGCGTCAAAAATTTCGCGACAAAATACTTTATTTTTTGCCCTACCCTTGTCGTCACAGTAGAAGCAAATGTATCACCTACGTCACGGTAGGTAGGCACACACTAAAGAGGTTGAGAAAACAGGGGTAAATAGCTTAAAGTATTCTTGAATTTCAACAGTTCTGCTTGGAATATTAACAAACATTGTGCATATATTTTAAAAATTCGCCTGTCACTTTCATGTTCAAAACTACGAGCAAAGTTGAGAAAACTTAAAAATTTTACCGCATGTGTCAGCAGTTTCCAAGAGTCTTTGTTTGTGTGTAATCCAGAACCAAAACTAGGCCATTTTGATAAGCTTTTTCCCTTTAAATGCAGCTTTTAATACTTAAAAACGGCCATTGACTCTCGCGCCCTTCGCCGCTTGTTGCTACTAGTAGGCTATCACTAATAGCCTACTAGTAGCGTAGCCAATCAGAACGCACGATATATGATAGCCTACTAGTAGGTTTATACTAATTGTCTATAGATAGAGAATTAGTCGATAGCTGGAATTGTCTGTTGCAAAATCAAATCTACTGTGACGTGACGAGGCATTCGATTCAAGTCATGGCGGCAAGGATATGCAAATTAGACAAATGAATGTTTTTTTCCGATCCTTTGCGAAGAGAAATCCATCGAAATTGACGCAAAACAAATAATTTACAGTCAAAGCATTTATTTCCAAGGATTGAAATGCATCTAATAAGCAAAAATGGAAGGGATCTATTAAAAGTATGCAAGTGCATCAAATTTCTCCATATTTTTACAGTGTAGTACATTGTTTAGTTCAAGGAGTGTATAAAGTGGAAAATGGTCTCCACAGTTAATGTAGATTTGTATCTAATAACAAAGTAATTATACAGTTTGTGTCTGTTACTGTTGTTGTTCAATGCTCTATAATAAGAGACCAGGAAGATGTCAGTGGTGGAGAAGGGGAGTTGGATAAGGTAGTTCAACATTTTTATAAAGGTTTGCTTGCGTGGAAGCAAACCTGCCCCAAATATCTACCTTTGATACCTTGCTTTACTAAAGCAAATTTCCTTTCTGTCTACATGGGATTATAGCCTGTGCTCAGACCTTCCTTTTTCGTGAAGCTGGCGGGCGAAGAAAAATGAAAACCTGACACACATGTTATTAAAAGTTTGTATTTTACAACTGCCGTTATGGTTGTAGCTCTGATTGGTTATTTTTAGCAAGAGTATTTATGCCATATTTAACTGATGAACAGTAATGTTTTGATTGGTTAATGCTAATTAACAGTCTTATATTTCTAGTGGTTGTAACTATATTTAGCTTATTGTTGCTATAATGAAATTGGGATTTTTCTTTGGACATTTCTAAAACTAAAATAAAACTATAGTGTGGGTGAAAAGTAACCATCAGTGGATCTAGACTTGTATCTGGTTCTCTGTGTAATACAGAGCAATGCAGTTGCAGATTAATGAATGATATTTCTAATAATGATTAATGATGCAACATTGGTTAAAGATCTTACAGACTTAGGGAGAGTTTACATGAATTAAGATCATTTGTTCAATCTAGCTCCTAATACATGGTATATTTAGCTCTTAATACATTTTAATTTAATTTTATATGGGAATAAGCTGACATGCCTCCTGACAGGGTTCTTGTTTTCCATTGCTTGAGCTATTGGGCAATTATTTATGGAACACTGGATAAATTATAAACAAAGACGAGTACCTGGGATCGCTTGCCTACCTAAGTTGTGTGTTTATATGCTTTGTCTGTGCAAATATAATTTGTACAATGATAAACCACATGCGGCCAAATCACTGCATCAATGGTCTATATATTTTGAATATTTGTACAGAATACTTAACCGCTACAAAATTTAAGAACGAAATAATCCAAAAAATATTAAACATTAGCATAACCTTTGCATATCAAATTAACTTTGTCGCGTTCTGATTGGCTGGTAAACCTGACGCACTTTTACCAGCAGACTACTAAATAATGCTTTTCAAAATGAATAATTCGGCAAATTATTGAAAAATATTGAAAAAATCGTCCACAGTAAACGAAAGAAGTTCAAAAATATTGTATTTAACTTGAAAGGTAGGATTCCTTTATTATTTTACTGTGTCAAACATATTCACGGACAATTATTTAAAACTACGAAACATTCACTTCAAACAATTAATAGCAAAAATATCGACTGTTTGGAAAATACCTTGCCGTGATATTCTTTTAAATCCATTTTGTTTTGTATTCGGGCTATAAATTTCTCAATTTGTACGATGCTATTCCTTTTGATATGATGTCATGTTTTTATTGTGCTGTATGGTATTTTGACCGCTATATTGTGTTTTCGAAATTTGTAAAGCGAAAAGTGTGATTACAACTTTACTTCGAACGATATAGTTTTAATTATATTTCATTTTACAAAATTTCTCAGCCATTTCCTGAGAAAATTAATTCTAAATAGATACTATGTTTTAAATAATCGTAAAATATAGGGCAAGGTTGCTTTGAATGTTTAATGTTCATAAACTCACGAAGACCGAAGTGAAAATGCCCAACAATTTCATTAAGCAGAAGCAAATAAGTTTGTCGAAAAAGCATGTTGAATGAACATTCCAAAGCAACATGTTGGTCAAATTTACCAAAATTTCTCCAACTCGTGCGGGCTCGTGTTGTCAGCGGACATCTTACAGAAAGTGCCCAGTTCTTTGAAAAATAAAAATGTTTCAATTTTTCACCCAAACTGGCTGAAAATGCGAGCCTAAGGTACTGGGAGAAAATTTGCTGAATATGACTAGCGTGGAACTATAAAGAGCGTTTCATATTAAGTTTTACGTAATTAAATCAAAGCGAACAAAATATAAAATAACATACCTACAGTATATACAGTATTTCGAAAATTCATTGTTGCATGGAGAAAAGTGCTAGTCTTTGTTTGAACTATTTTTCCGTTTTGCAAAATTAAGCAAAATAAATATTTAAAAATATCGCGTTGTCATGAAAACACCTGACGCCAAAAGGCCAGCCGCTGTTCAGTGTTTTGGCCAATTACGAATACTTCTTATTAAGTCAATGATGATTGGAAAATATAGGCGAGGGTTGCTGCATAGCTAACGATGGCGGATAAATAACCCGTATGTTTTATTTACTTACACGTTTTATTACAATATTTCCCTGTATAAGAGCGAGAACAATTACAAAACGATGTTTTATTTCCACATCCACCAACACATCTTCCGCCATTTAAGCATGCCAAATCAGGACAGTTGAGCTTTGTTGAATCCTGTGTGAAAATTTAACTATATTTTAATAAATTATACAGTATTACAAGGGACTGTCGTGATCTTCTATTGGTTCTCGATCCCCGAAAAAATACTAAAGTAGATCATTTTATCCGAAATACCGAGAAGTAGTAAATCGATTCCCGGTTCCCTGGTAAAAATCGTGAAATATAGTGAAGATTAAAAATTTCGACGCTTCGAAAAAAAGGCGAGTCTTTTGATACTGTATTTCATTTCAATTATAACGTCGCATGAACATATTTTTAATATTTGTTGAAAAATCAAAGGATGATGTACTTATTGAATACCAAGTATCAACGTTTATGTTTTCTTGCATTGCATTGCGTTGCGTTGCTTTGCTTTGCTTTGCATTGCGTCGCATCGCATTGCATTACATTGCATGGCACAAGAGCGTATCACCGGACAGTCATGAAATTCGGCTGATTTTCGCAACAGATCTTCTCATCAGTAGATATTACTTTTTTTGCAGGTGAGTTATAAAATTGTCGTGTTGTAAACCAAAACTTGTCGATGTTTCTATGTCTTTTCTGGTTATTTGGCACACAATTTGTTTTTGGCAACCCCGCCTGCAAATATCACTGCCGAGACCCAGTCTCATGCATGCTTAAAAAACATACTGTTTCGCTCAGTCCCAGTCAAATAAGGTGTTCAATGATAGGTGTCCATATTCACTCTATTTTCCCCTTTGAAACTCTTAACTACTTTAATATAATCACCAATTTTTCAGTTCAATTTATACTATACTATACTATACTATACTATACTATACTATACCATGCCATGCCATGCCATGCCATGCCATGCCATGCCATGCCATGCCATGCCATGCCATGCCATGCCATGCCATGCCATGCCATGCCATGCCATGCCATGCCATGCCATACCATACCATACCATACCATACTATACTATACTATACTATACTATACTATACTATACTATACTATACTATACTATACTATACTATACTATACTATACTATAGTAAGTTCTGTCTTATTGCTCGAATATCTTTGGTTAAATTTCAAACTAAATATTGTTCACTTCTAAAAGCGTCCAATACAACCAATCCTAGAACGTGAATTTTGAGTCTTTTGCGCAATATATCCAGCCCTCGATCTAGATCATGCGCGTTGAAGGAGACCAAGCCAGGTCTCGCAACTATGGACGATAAGTTTGATACTTTGATATGTTATGTTTTATGGCGTTGTGAACAACTCGCGTGGACGATTTCGTCGTAACCGATAGCTTTGCATGTCAAAATTATTGCGAGACAAGTTACCGATCAAATGTTGCGCAGATTGGAGACAGTTATACTTTTGGCAACAATTGCGTATACTTTTTCAGCATTGCAGGCGCATTGCAGCGTTCGCCATGAGGTAATTTAACTCTGGGCATGTATCCTATAAATGCGTAACCTTCACTTACTCTGTTTGGATGGAGTAATACGTAATGATCATAGTCGATGTCCACTTCTAAATGTCCAGGCTCCTCAGCAGATGTAACATGAAGTAACTCACAGTTTTCCTTCTCGTCGTAAAGAGAGTTTTTCCTGTAATTTACAGATCTGCAACACACATCTTCATTCACACACATCAAGGTGCATTCAATTCCCGATGTAGCATTCAGACGTTTCAAAATATGAGGGTAGTTTAAACGATGACCTGTAAAACGTCAATACATTAAACACTACCAAGATTTAATCAAATTCGTCAAAACGTAAATGATAGTCACTTCATGGTCTAGCTACTATTTTCGATGATGGTTATTAGGAAACATCTGGGTGTGTTGACAAATAATAAATGTTTCTGAGTGCAATAGTCAGAATATTTTCATGATCATGAGGTCATGAAAGATGGAATGTTTTATCCAACGATGCGGCAGGCGAGTTTAAAACATCATACCGTCTTTAACCGAATGAAAGAATTCTTCCATTATATTAACTATATTAGTATAGGTAATGGCATGGTTTCGAGTGCAATTTGGATATAACATGCACAAGTCAGTTTTTCAAAGACCCCAAAATAGTACGAGTCCGAAGGACGAGTGCTATTTGAGGTCTCTGAAAAACCCACGAGTGCATGTTTATCCAAATTTCACGAGAAACCAAGCCATTACCTATTATTCAAACACTCATTAATCATTCATAGGCTTATTGGCAAATCATGTCAACCATAATATGTCACGTGCAGTGGCTTTAAACCTGATAAAATCATAGATATCTTATATACATTAGATAGTGCATGTAATTATTCTGCAATTCAAAAATTGAAGCCGTGATTGCAGACTCAGGTCGTTCCCATGAAATGAGAAGATTCGCATATTTTCTATTTCTTAAACACGGAACTTAAACATGAAGTTAACCCTATGCCAAATACGTTTTTAAACTATTCAAATGATGAAAGTTATTGTTGTTTTTAAGCGTTTATTAGCAAGTGGGAACGACCAACATGGCCGCCATCTATTCAAATGGGGGTAAACGCTGGAATATTATTGGCTTCAATTTTACTAAAAGAGATGCGCTATCTAGTGTATATAAGATATCTATGGATAAAATCCTCTTAGTTAGTATTCTTTATAGTCAAGAATACTATTAAGGCAGTATCTATTGTAGTCGTGTCCTCATTAGTATTCTTTATATAGAGAATACTAATAAGGCAATATATCTATTGAATTTGTAGTCCTGTTTGAAGCCGTTCAATAAACTCGCAGATCCTGTTTTATTAGGTCTAAAGACACTCGCGCTGCGCGCTCGTGGCTTTAAACCTAATAATTATAAAAACACTCCTGCTCGTTTATTAAACAGTACATAATTTACATAAAAATGCTCGAGACAATTATTAATAGTTTTAACTTACGTTTATCGCGAACCGGCTACTGGCAAAATTTTCCTAGCTTTGTTGTATCACATTATACAACGCTAACAGCTTGAAAATTCCACTCAACTATTTAAGTTTTGTTAGTCTTGTTTAAGGTAAAGGGTTTTCCATTCAAGCCATATTTGTTTTGTTTTGAAGCAATCTGTGACCGTTACTTGTCTAAACTAAACTGCTTTAAACTGATTGGTTTATTTTATCATCACATTGTTTTTCCACCAATCAGATCAGTTTGTTACAGATTTTTGCACTGGGATTACAGAAAATTGCACTGTGATTACAAAAAATTGCACTGTGATTACACAAAATTTCAATGTGATAACACAAAATTGCACGGCGGTTTGGGATAAACTGTACTGAAATTAACCAATCACAGTTGAGTAACGTATTCTTATGTACATTATTAATAAAAATATCCATTACTTGCTCCATGTGACAAGTAAAAACATGCACAGTTTCGGAACAATCACAAAAAATTTCCCGAATGTCAAATTCCTGAATGAACAATTAATTTTAACCAAAATACTTTGCAATTTATACCACCAGACTCATCCTTATGTGCCGATTTATCGTCCTCGGTAAGCAAAACAAATATCCGCTAATTTCCCCGCTTTGTGATTGGCAAAATCGACTGCCATAATATTAGCATTACCAGTGAAATAGATGCAAGCACTGTACGATTAGCATTTTGAGTGATTGAATTAAATCTTAATGATCGCAGGTCTACAATATGGAACTTTATATTGCACTGTCATGCAGTAACATGGAAACTGTTATATAATATCCAATAAATTGTATTTTTATGGAACAATTTACCGTCTGATATCAAATCATCTTCGTCAGTCGCCATACTTAAATCTAAACTATATATATATATTACACTAGAAAGCTGAATAGTACTTTTGATGTAGACCGTCCTAGAACATGGAAAACTGTATGCAGTAAATGTCGTTCTTTACATACAATCTGTTGTTCATAGATGTAATTATAATTGTTGCATGTCCTAATGTTTATGTATATAATATGTATTCTTGTAATACCTATAAGTAATTATGTAATGTACGTTTTTGGTGGGACTTAATTAGGGACTCACGTCCTGTTGTCCTTACCTTCGGTCATTTGATTGTAAAGTTAATAAAAAAAAAAATTTAAAAAAATAAAATAAAATAAAATTACGTATTACGTATTAAAATTACGTAAAATTATCAATAAAATTACGATCATTTAATAAGTTAACATTAACTATAGGTACATGCATGCAGCAACCCCACGCTAAATACTTTCCAAAATTTTATTTAACATGACGTATTAGCAACTGGATAACACAAAACACAGGCTCGCGTTACGTGCATGTTGCCGTAGCAACTCGATTTTTAAAAAATTATTTTGTTTATACTTCGATCAGGTTTGTTATTTTGCATTTTATGAGCATTGATTTAATGTAAAATTTAATCTGAAACGCTTCGTAAATTTGTAAAATGTTTTCAATTGTTCATTCAAATAAATTCTTTGCGGAATAAACTTTTTTTAACTTAATAAAACAAATTAGGATGAAATTATTGAATAATTTCAGTAATTATTTAAAGGCAAAGTTCAGCCTTTTGAATGATGGTTTTTAAGGCGCATTTCAGCTCTTTTAATTGAAAAAACTAGCTAAGAAAATCAATTAAGCATAATTCAAGATCAGCAAACTTAGCTAATGTTTTTAACATTTTAAAACATTTGTATTGTTAAAAACATTAAAGTGTTTATGAAACGGCTGAAAAATTTTTCTGAAATTGTGCTGATTTTATAGTTTAAAGTACGCTGAATATCATGCTGTATTTTATTTTCGGCCTGCGATTCTTTAAAGTGGATTTTTTAAGCTACAAAATTCAGCAATTTGGCAATTTTTTGTCCCGGGGTCTGGACCCGAGTGAAAACAGCGCGTGACGTCACTGGTTGTACACACATGTTGACATTCTCAATATAAACAGTAAAGAACATTTGTATTATCGCGCTGTATAAAATATTTTATCGTGATTTCTACTCTTTTACTATGTCGCACAGCGAAGATTCTCTTAGTTACCCTAGCTTAGAGTCTGATAACATAACGGAGAGCAATTTATAAGGAAATATGAATGTAACGAATTGTTTTGAGCCGTATCAAGGGGAACTATTGCCAGTACAGACCACAAGCGGCCCAATCTCAGAATGAATGATCAGGTGTTGCGGGTTTTTTAACGGTTTTTATAAACAAATTTATAGTCAACCAAAACTATTTTAAAAACGTTCTTAAATTAGTCAAATAAATGCATTTTAACGATAAAATACAGTTGACATGATAGTATAATACCTTTGCATTCTTTTAATTACTCCATGAGCTCATTTAGAGCGGTTGATGTAACATTTTCTGTGGCCTACATTGTGTGTGCTCGTCTATATATAATATAACAGTAAAAGGCTAATCACTGGCGGCCCGACCGCCTCGCCTTCAAAGTCAAATATCTCCGCTCAAACTTGTCGTACTCCAAAACAAATTCGATTACATCGTTTCACAAAGATTTCTCTTTCTAAAGAATATGGTTTGATCGTAGTTTGGGCAAATTTAGCGACAAACGGAACCAAAATCTCCTCAAATTCGGATACTGTTCAAAATACTTAGGGCTGCTCGGGCACGATCGTGGACGTGACGTAATCAATACATACTGACAATAACGCCTTGCCGCCTTACGTGGGGTGGGACAGCATCAAGCGACAAACTATCGTCAAATTTGATATGCTGTCCCACCCCGGGTAAGGCGTTATTGTCAGTATGTATTGATTACGTCACGTCCACGATCGTGCCCGAGCAGCACAGGGGGCAGAAAAGTACGATTGTGTTTTATAAATACCTTGTCATCAACGAATATCCCATATTTATATCACAACAATCCGCAGACATAGTCATAAAAGGATCAAAATTAGCTGATTTTTATTTTTTCGATAATATCATGCCTTCTACTTCATGTAATTCAAACATATTGCATTGCAACGACTATTTCCGAACATCTTACGAAAGGATGCCGATGGTGTAACCCGTACATAAATAAGAAAGGGATGAAACGCCGAAAATCTTTCGTTCAATGTGCACCGCAACAACTGGTGACGGAAGTAAATTCGACATTGTAACCGGAAGTAGAACGGAAGTTGAAGGAAAATTGACCTGTCGTCTTCCATGACGTTTTAATCGAATTAACGGTTAATAATTTGAATGACAATAACAAATTTTAAAAAATATTGCGAAATTCAAACTCAAATTAGTCAAATATTAATATGGAACGTTTTGTCAACTAAAAGAAATTCGAATCAATCGATTCAAAAGCAACACACGCTCTTGTATCTAGATGGTATAAAGCTTTTCAATAATTTTAAAACAATTGTTCTTGAATCGATCAACCGTACGTGAAGATATCCACGACTTTGAACTTTGTTTAATATGACTGTATAAATTCAAACGGCAGTCTTTGCAAAACCGGTCACGATTTAAACTCGTCTTCGCCGTGTGTGCAGACTTAAGATATATCAATAGACTATTTAAATTCAAAAATAAACTATACATGCACTTATGGGGCGAAAAAAATGGCAGTAAATTTAAATAAACTCTGAAACGGTTTCGTTAATTCGGTTAATATAGACCTTTTTGTAGTATAAATACCGGTGCATTTTGGCTTGTATTTCGTAGGCTTTGTATGAATTATCAAATAAGTGACAATTCTTTCAATAAGTGACAATTCAATTCAAGGAGAATTCAATTCAGCGACAATTCAATGAGTGACAATTTATATGAGCATATTTATATGAGCGTTATTTTGAAACTGTATACTAATCATAAAAATACTGTATGACCTTGTCATATATTTAATAATATGAATCAGTTGGAAAAATAGTTTTCGTCATGCGCAATATCTTTTAAGTGCGTAACTACGTCACTTCCGTCACCACCTGTTGCGGTGCACGTTGAAACAAAATAAGCCAAAATTGTAGTCCCAAAAATTTCGGTATAATAACCGTTTCTAAAAATTTCCTTGTACAGGTATGCTAAGTGTATCATATCTAAACTGTATACAAAAAATAAAGGGTTTTGGTTCAGAAACACGCCAGTTATATCCATTCGAAATATTTCACGATCGGGGGTTTCATCCCTTTCTATTATTTGTACGTGTAAGCAAAGTCAATCGTTCTAGTATGAGCCCACGCTACTATGGTCAGTCCTTGTAATACAATGTTTGAATTACATGAAGTAGTAGACATGATATTATCGAAAATCAACATAATTTTCATCGTGATGAAACCTGGATGAAACTATGCGATTTATTGGTTGATGACAAGGTATTTTAAATAAACACAATCGTACTTTTCTGCCCCCTGTGGAGCAGCCCTAAGTATTTTGAACAGTATCCGAATTTGAGGAGATTTTGGTTCCGTTTGTCGCTAAATTTGCCCAAACTACGATCAAACCATATTCTTTAGAAAGAGAAATCTTTGTGAAACGATGTAATCGAATTTGTTTTGGCGTACGACAAGTTTGAGCGGAGATATTTGTCTTTGAAGGCGATGCGGTCGTGCCGGCAGTGATTAGCCTTTTACTGGTATATTATATATAGATGAGCACACACAATATAAGCCACAGAAAATGTTACATCAACCGCTCTAAATGAGCTCATGGAGTAATTAAAAGAATGTAAAGGTATTATACTATCATGTCAACTATATTTTATTGTTAAAAGTCTTAAAATGTATTTATTTGACTAATTTAAGAATGTTTTTAAAATAGTTTTGGTTGACTATAAATTTGTTTATAAAAACCGTTAAAAACCCGCAACACCTGATCATTCATTCTGAGATTGGCCGCCTGTGTACAGACGACAGCGAATCTTGTGATGAGGAACATGATTTTGCCATCTGCCCTTTGCCATCTGCATTTTGCCACCTGTTTTGGAGAAGCGTTTAGAAAAAATATTCCATTAGCAAATTGGTGAGTTCTACAAACAATACTAAGTTACTTTATTATGATTTTCATACAATATTTCCCTGATATTTGCCTTATTATTTATTTCTGTTGTAGGTGTTCGTGTGGGAATTGTGTCGATCAAAATCTGGCGAGTGTTCAGAGTACTGTTGCTGCAAAGAGATTGTGGAAGTAACTGGAAAATTTACTTGGATTGGCAAGAATGTTGAATACATCCTTAATCATCCTGACTTCAATGCTATGACAAAAGAGAAGTGAAGTTGGGCCTCTTCTAAAAAGCAAACATGGAACTAATGTAAGCTCCCATGGAATAAAAAATGGCGCCGATAAAAGGTACATGTGCTTCGGTTGTGCATATTAATTCTGACTAGTAGCGAAAGTAAAACAACTTTACAGGTTCTATAAAGATAAATTTCTATTGTTATAGATTCCTCAGAGCAGTGTCATATCGTCGGCTGTTTGGCTTGATGCATGGGCTGGGAGAACACCAGCCCTTGTCACCATGCATTTACCATCATGTAATGACTGCATGTATTTTGTACTGGTCATGCTGGTATATATCTGGAGAAGAGCAAACGGATAATGATAACTGAAGTCACTATTATGTAAATATTTCATAACATAAAACCCAAAGAAAAGTATTATCACCAAATCTGTAATGTGTATTAATGTTTTACATATTTAAAAATCCAGGATTCATAATTAATTGTGTAAACGTTCTCTGGTTAAAAAGATTTATTTATTACTTATTTATTTATTTAGTAATAAATAAATCATTTTAACAAGAGGACATTTACACAATTAGTTTTACATATTGCCCACTTTGAGATCCCTTGACTGAAATGTAAATCAGGCTTTAAATTCCCAGCAATTCCTAGATTATGAGTGGTTGGGGGAGGGGGTACACTGACTGATGCATAATTCTGTTCATACTTATTATATTTCAACAATATATACAACAACCCTCTTAACTATTTACAATATTTACAAACAATGAAAATATACAGTAAACAGATCAAGTCTGTGGAGCATCGTGTGGACAATGTGATCGCAGGTGACCTTCATTGGTGCCTTGCACTTGCTACATTGTCTGGCTTTTCTCTTTGGCAGTGGGAGATTTCCTATTGATTTCCGCTTTTCTGCCTCCAATAATGCTGTTTTTTCTGCAACTAAAAATAATTCATCAAATTATTATATAAGTTATATCGAAAGAATAATAATGTAATTTGTTGTCTGCTTTGTATATGATAATATTTGTGTTGGTGTTAACAATTGTTCGCCAAAGATGAGGTGATTATCAGGGAATATTCGCGGAGACAAAGTTGAGGTGAATATTCCCCGACAATCACCGAGTCTGAGGCTTGTCAATGGAAAAGCTCAACAGCTTAATGGGTTAAAAAAATTTTTACCGAGACTTTTCTGCATCTGAAGCCGTGTTTACACTACGAGCCTAAGCCTGGCCTAGGTTTGGACTAGATTTTGGTAGTGTCGACTTCGACTGCCACTAGACCATGCACTTCGACCGCCACTAGACCAAGAAATCTGGGCCACCTTTCCTGATGGGCCCAGATTTCCTGGCCTAGGCCAGGCCGAAGTGCATTTACACCACAAAAATCTAGTCCAAAGGTAGGCCAGGCTTAGGCTCGTAGTGTAAACACAGTTTGAGAATTACCTAGCTGGTACCCAACATGGTGTGTTTACACCAGATACTGTACCTGGCTAAAGCCCTGAGACCAATCAAAATAGATCATTATATACACATAACATGAAGTAGTGACTTTGAAGAAGTAAATAAACATAGAAATTGGCTTCAATTGACCTGTATTTAAACTATTAACCACTTGAAGGCAAACTCAATTTAACAACACATTCCAAATACTTTTATGTCTTTCATATTGACATCTACATATTAAACTATGAAAATGTAGCATGACAGCCTTGCCTTACAAAGCTTTTATTTCATGTTGTTTACTTGCCTTTGGTGGCGAACTATTAAATGTCCGAGTGTGAATTCCAAATTTATAGCAACAAATATTACTATTATACATTGTGTAAACGGGTCTTTATAGAGTTATCTGGTTTTTGCCGTGAAGAGTATTGAATATTTAGATTATGTCAAGGATAAATATTTAACAGCTTTAAAATGCCGCAAACGAACAATTTATGCATATATTTACCTGTCTTCTTTCACGAGCTGAAATCGCCTGAACTTGTGGCCCTGAAACAACGCAATCTAGACTAGGTATCGCGCCTTTCTTCAGCCATCTCTTAGTCGTGAATTTTTCCGGTTCTTGTGAATTAAAATCAAGCCGTTGTTCAAAATCTGTGACCTTGAAACGTGTTGAGCAAAGCACCGAAGTGCTTGATGGCTGCCATTGCGGACGATGTCTTTGGACAATACAAGCCCATTTTGCTCAGACAGAACTATCGCTAGGGAAGCGATGCATCCAAATTCCCTCTGTTTTCAAATTGTTTTTGCAACTGACTTTTCCAGGTCCACCTGCAACACAATACTTTCCAAGAGATTTCCCTTTCGCTCGGCTGTTTTGAGTCTCGGCCATAACAAATTGACAAATTCACCTTTGGAATGAACGCGCGAGTACAACCAGTGACGTCACGCCATCAATTTGACCGCGCCGTGAGATGGGACAAACAAAGGTCATAGATGGCAAACTTTGTAGCTTAAAAAATCGACTTTAAAGAATCGCGGGGCGAAAATAAAATACAGCATGATATTCAGCGTAACAGGTGGGGAATTGGTCTGAGCATGCATGCGCGAGCAAAGTGAGCAACACAATTGCGTGGAATACAACGCGTGTTTACAAAAAGGCACAATCGTGTAAATATTGCCAAATGTTTGTACAAAATAAATGACTGTTTTATGTTGAAAATGGACATGATCTAAATTAATCATACAGAATTTTTTAGTGACGTTTTATTTCAGTACCCTGCCATTGTCTCTGGTGGACTGTCCGTGTGCATTCGATCTGAAACAGTCGTACCCTGGTTCCAGAGGTTTATTTTTATTATTTTCTTTGCGAAGGCGAGAGGAAAAATAAACCTCCGGTTGAAAGCGGCAATTGATTCATCGAGCCGCGTCAATCAGTTTGAATTAGGGTCAGATCCTGACTCTGTCTCCTGATTGGATGATTGTATTAAAGCTCTCTGATTGATTCAAATAAAACATCTATACCCAATCAGAGAGCTTTAATACAATCATCCAATCAGGAGACAGTCAGGATCTGACCCTAATTCAAACTGATTGGCGCGGCTCGATGAATCAATTGCCGCTTTCAACCAGAGGTTTATTTTAAACCTCTGGAACCCAGGGTAAAACAGTCGCTACTATGCTGTCGAAAAATTTCGAATGTTTACATGAACATAGAGGCAAGTCATGCATTTTACAACCTCGTAAACTGTAAAACGTAAACTCCAATCTCAATTGTACGCGACACGGGTTGGACGCGCCGTTGGCTGCTCCCGTATATTCATCTATTATTTTAAATGTTTTAACTTTTCAAAGTGGTTATCGATTACTGAATTCGATTCGTTAATAGTAAAGGACAATGTGGTCTTATTCGAGTGAACTATTGATGTCTTTTAATGGTCTATATCGGGCTTTGAGTAATCCAGTGTGGCGGAAGTTAGTGAACTTGAAAATTGCTTCGAACAAGCCTACAAGACGTGGATGTCGTGCTGGTTTTAACAAGGTGAGAAGTATCAAATCGATTATTAGCAGCCGAACCATAGGGAATTTCTATAACACTGGACAATCTATGCGAAATACGACAACTGAATTCGTGTACTACGAACAGTCCACTCAATCAAGCGTTTCCTCTGTTTTGTCACTGCCGTATTATCATAATATGACTAGCGTTCAAAAAGGTGTAAATCTGAAGAATCTTATTTATATTAAATGCCAAAGCCAAAACATTAACCGTGAACAGGGAGTTTCTCTGCAGTTTGTCCCAAGCCTAATGCTGACGAACGTTATGTCTTTGGCTCCTAAGATTGACGAAATTAGTTCCTTTGTTAAGCAAGCGGACTTTGACTTGTTATGTATCACAGAAACGTGGCTACGCAACACTATATCTGACAATATAATCCAAATTCCTGATTACAATGTAGTACGTAAAGACCGTGAAAATAGTTCACATGGCGGAGTTTGTGTCTTTGTCCACCAAAATATTCATTTTAAGCATTTAGTCGAGATGCAGTCTTCCAATTTGGAAGTAATTTGGATCAAAATACGACCAAGACGTCTACCGCGGACAATCTCATGCATTATTGTTGGAACAATCTACCACCCTCCCAATTCTAATAACCATATTATGTCGGAGTATCTCACTGACTGTCTTTCCTCTTTCGAAGGACATTTTCCCAACTGTGGTATCATATTGACAGGCGACTTCAATCATTTTAACACCTCACCTATTGTACGACAATTTAAGCTTAAACAGTTAATTAATTTTCCAACTCGGGGGAATAACACTCTAGATAAAATCCTTACAAATTTGCACTCCTTTTATAAAGATGCAAATCGCCTTTCACCGTTCGGACTTTCGGATCACTGCACAATTACAATTCTCCCAAAAGAAAGAATTAAAACCAAGTCAGAGCGCATTAAAGTTTCAGTACGAGATCTAAGACCAAGCAAAAAGGATCAACTTGGCCGTTTTCTTTCAGGAGTCGATTGGTCAGTTATATCAACAGATTCAGTCGACAACCAAGCTGCTTTATTTAATGATTTGATTCAGCTTGGACTTGACAATATCATGCCTGAGAAAACACGAGTAATTCATCAGAACGATGTTCCATGGATGACAAATCATCTGAAAGAGTTAATTGTCAAACGCCAAGCAGCCTGGGCACAAGGAAATCAAACACTTTTCAAGTTTTATCGTAACCGGGTCAATAACTATCGAAAGCGGTGTAGGCAAGGTTATTATAATTCTAAAATACGTCATTTAAAGGACAGTAAACCAAAAAGGTGGTGGAACGAAGTTAAACGCATTAGTGGTCACACCCCAATGTCTGATAACAAAGATATATTATCCATCCTTGCACTAGAAAATATTAATATTAACGATTTTTCCCATGATGAAATTGCAAACATTATAAATGATTGTTTTTTGGATCCACAGCAATCATATGTGCCACTTGATGAGTCTGATAAAATCCAGTATGCAGGGCCAGCATCTAACTGTGACATATTACGAGTAGATGAATTTGATGTATTTATGAAACTGAAATCCCTTAACGCAAGTAAATCTCCTTGCCCGGATGGACTCCAACCATGGCTACTGAGAGAGTTTGCAGAAATACTGGCCTATCCAATTTGCCAAATTATAAATAATTCATTTCAACAAGGAAAATTACCACTAGGTTGGAAACAGTCAAACATCTCTCCCATTCCCAAAGCAAGTCAAATTACAGATATTAATAAACACCTTCGCCCAATATCACTAACGCCAATAATTTCGAAGGTGGCTGAGGATTTTGTTATTGAGAGGCAATTTAAACCGGCCGTTTTGGAAATAATTGACAAAAATCAATATGGGGTAGTACCAAGATCTTCAACTACAATGGCTTTAATATCTATGATGCACCACTGGTTACAAGCCACTGACCAACCTGGAAATCTAGTTCGCACAATCCTGTTTGATTTCAGAAAGACATT
Source organism: Paramuricea clavata (assembly GCA_902702795.2). Taxonomy (NCBI): domain Eukaryota; kingdom Metazoa; phylum Cnidaria; class Anthozoa; order Malacalcyonacea; family Plexauridae; genus Paramuricea; species Paramuricea clavata. The sequence goes on along the minus strand of CACRXK020003192.1, from coordinate 18,104 downwards.
TGATCTTATAGACCATAAACGACTCTCTGGCAAAATTAAACAACTTAACCTCCCCGCTCCCACAACAAATTGGATCTTGGATTTTCTTACTGGCCGTAAACAGCGGGTAAAATTAACGAGCAACTGTTTTTCCCAATGGAGTGAAATTCGCGCGGGTGTCCCCCAGGGTACCAAACTTGGACCCTGGTTATATGTTCTAATGATAAATGACCTGACAACATCTCATAGCGATCCTTGGAAATTTGTCGATGACACAACTTTTTTGGAAATTCTTAAAAAAGGTCAGCGTAGTGTAATTCAGTTGGGAGTTAATGAGGTTCAAAACTGGACTGAAACCAACCTGGCCCAACTAAATGAAGACAAATGCAAAGAGCTTAGGATTGATTTTTCTCGGAATAGTAACACCAGTAACACGCTTGTCCCGATATTAGTCAACGGCAAAGAACTTGAAATAGTGAATAATGCTAAAATCCTTGGGCTTACGATTAGCAGTGATCTAAAATGGAGAGTACACGTAGAGACAATCGTTTCTAAAGCCACCAAGAGATTATATCTGATAACACAACTTAAACGAGCAAAGGTCCCGATTGAAGATATTATACTAATTTACTGCGCATGTATCCGGTCGATCTTGGGATACGCATCACCAGTGTTCCATAACCCGTTGCCGAAATATCTAAATAACGAGATTGAGAGGGTACAAAAGCGTTTCCTGAGAAGAATATATCCGAACCTCTCTTATGAGGACGCTATTAAAACCTCGAAGTTAGATTTATTGTTTGATCGTAGAACAGCTGCTTGCCTCAAACTTTTTGAAGAGGCCCAAATGACAGATCATAAATTACATTCACTAGTTCCGGAGAAAAAAGTTTGTTCGTATTCCCTAAGACAATGTAGCAAATTCCATCTACCTCGAATTCGAACTGATCGGTATAAGAACTCATTCATAATCGCTAATAGTCTTCAACAGTAATTTTAAATTTTTTAAATTGTATTATAATCATATATCTAATCCAATTTTTATTACTTGTTATGTACATATTATTAGGTTATTTAGTCACTGTACATCGTATATAATTCAGTTGTTTTATTGTAACTGCAAATTACGATTATTAAAATCAATCAATCAATCAATCAATGAGCCCCTATTTTTACGCTTATACCTAAGACATCAAATAAAAGTACATGAAACAGACAACATTTTTAGAAAGTTTTATCGTGAGGCCACGGCCAGTTTTTAAAATATCTTTATTTCTGTTCCGGTCATCACCAAAATTACACTAAAGCCGGGCTTGAATATACAACAAATTTTGAATCTCATCAAGTACAAAAATATTTAACGTGTTACCAAAATATGCTCGTGAAATCGAAATTAATAGCTAAATTTTCAAACTAGACCCTTCTCGAAGCGGTTTTCATGAAGGAAGTTCACATTTCGGCCTTTGATTCTTGGCAAAAATTTGACAACAACACGTGCGAAGCAACTGGGTCTCAAAGACTCAGCTAAAACATTGTGAGCCCCTATTTTCCTGACGATATGTTTGATACCTACAAACACCTAAAAGTTTTTTCTTTTCATTTGCCTATATTTGAAATTGAGGCCACAGGCTATTTTTGAGAAAATACAGTTCAAAGTCAAGCTATTTTTACATATTTTCAAAATTTGTCAAATTTCGCGAGCTTGTATTTTGAACTTAGACAGCTGAAGTTACATTAAGAAACATAGGATGGAAAATTTGAGGCATATAAAGTTAATTTCAACTTACATTTGATTCTCATATCACGTGTTTCTTCGTTTATTACGGTTTTAAACAAGCCACAGATCGACGTATACGGTATTTACTCCCATGTTCACGTCGCCATATTAACTTCTTCCAATCACTCGATTACAAAACAATTCATCCCAAACCAAAGAACTCATAGTCGACTTTTAAAAGAATAACCGTTAATTTGTAAATTGTTGAATGGAAAGCAAAAAATCGTCACCTAAAACAGCTTCTTGCTAACTTTCTGCTTTGTTTTGAATGTAAACGCAATGAGCTTTGTTTCTGCCCGCGATTTTTTGGTCAGCGACGACAAATTTCCTACCTGTTATTCAGCGTACTTTAAACTATAAAATCAGCACAATTTCAGAAAAAAATTTCAGCCGTTTCATAAGCACTTTAAAGTTTGCTGATCTTGAATTATGCATAATTGATTTTCCTAGTTAGTGTTTTCAATTAAAAGGGCTGAAAAGCGCCTTAAAAACCAAATTAAAAAGACTGAGCAGTGCCTTTACGTTTTCCTGGACAAAAGTGCATCTTTTTAATAAGCAAAAATTTGAACGGCAGCAAAAGTTCATGAACATTAATTTTTAAACATCCAAAGCAAATTTACCCTCTATTTTTGTTTCATTCCAAGCAAAATTGCTTGAAAACTCATTGCCTGATAGGATTTTCTAAATATATGTTTTTAAATTGAAGTTTTGTTTATCCCACTCCTTATTAAACAACCATATATTTGAGGTCAGTAAAAGCCCACACAGTATTTCCCCATGTATACACAATAACACGACTTTAGACTTCGCTAACGCTTTCCTTTCCCGGAGTGTAAATAGCCGAGCAGAATTAATATCATCGCCTCAAGCTTACGGCTGGACCAGCGCCGTTGGATCGGGGATAACAAGTTTTAAGCTCGATATTCCTAATGTTGCTACTAGTAAGTAAGATATTGAAGTAATAAACTTCAACTTGACACAAGGTGGATGCACTGCGTCATATCACTCTCTATGTAAATAGATCTAAGAACTTTTTCTGTCTTTTCTTTTTTATTACTGTCAGTGGTAACTGGAGTTTTATTAATGTATTCTCAGGGGCGCCGGAGCCACGGGGGCAGCGGGGGCAAAATATAGAATTTTATTCGAAAACTATTTATATTTTCATGATTCTAGAGTATGATAAATTATCAAGACACGACAATCAAGCTTTGCAAGAACGTAAAATGAAAAAAACGTAAATAAACTGTTTGTATAATAAAAGAGGGCTCGATCCTTTGTGCACATACGCAGATCGGACTGTACAGCATCTTTATGTCCCAATCAATTCCATGGGTGTCCAACCGCATCCCCTTGTCGGGCATTTGTCATTTTGGCGAAAAAACGTTACAAATGCCCCACCATGCGGTCCAAATAATGCAACAAAATCCCCACCCCTGGCCACTTATATTGACGGAAATATCCCACCCTTGGGAGCAATTAAATCAAAACAGATTTATTTTTATATGTTTTTTAAATATGTTTTTGATCGGATCTGAACATGAACCTGTCGTTGTCAGGAGCAACTTGTCAAAGCCAAAGCCAAAACGCCAGGCATAAAAGATTTTATTACAAAGCTTCTCTCAGTTCTCTGCTACCATATTCATGAAAAAGCATGTACATTTTTACTGAAACTATTCGTCTTTTTGTGTGTTTCTTGGCAGTTTTCTCGAGTTTTCGCATTCGTGTTTTATATTTTTTAACTTTTCAATTTTTGTCAGCCTCGCTTTGAAAATACACAACTGCACTGATCTCAAATTAGTTCGCAAGCAACACTGGAATTTTAATCAAGACCTCGGGCACAGTTTTTCTCATCCGGACCTCGCAGCCGATAAATAACATATATATCTGTATTTAAAATTGATTCTGTAGCCATTTTGTTTCAAACGTTTTTATTAAATTGAAATATTGAAGTCTCAAAACTTAATGTAACAATATCAAAAGGCGGAAGTATAAATTAGTCAATGTATCAACACTATGGACAAGAATGAAAGTGTGTATTATCATAGTCCATACTCAATAGAAATCAGGGCTATGCAACTCATTGTCCTATGTTATTGTTCACGTTATGCATATTTATGTAACTTCAGGGCATTGTATAGTCTGTATAATAAAGCTGTCATCCAATAGCAACAATTGGACTGTATTAATAGTTGCTTCAACGTCACGCGTTGGGTCGCTTCGAATGAAAAATGCGCCATGATTAGTTCGCACTATGGTAAATGTGCGTACTACTAATACGGTTAGATAGCGAAACAAGCGACAAATATTCGACTTTTTAGTCTCGAGCAAATTCCCCACTACGGGGCTAACATGCATAAAGCAAATTGCCGACCCTGGGAATAAGTACAGTTGATAATGCCCGACAAACGTCCGTGGGGGGGGGGGACACCCATGGAATTAGCCTTTCTCAAGGCGCCATTTTTGGGCGGCATTTCAGCTGAAATCCAGGAGATCAGTCCACATAACAGCGACGTTTTATAATTTTTTGGACAACTGGTGGTAAATTTGCTTTGTAAAAGGTTATTTTATTTTGAAAAATTCCTTTTCACATTGTTTTAATTGTCTGCATTGGCAAACGAGAATTAGATGCCACCCAAAAATGGCGGATATTCGTCATCGTGAGAAAGACTAATTGATTGAGACTTTAAGCAATCTTTGCTTAATTTTTAACCAGTTGTAGTAAAATTAATGCTAAATCAAGCAATATACGTTCGTTCACTGATTTTATTTTGCCCCTTTAGCACGGTGAAACAAATAAAATTGTTCAAAATTAATGTCAAAGTTTGCCGACCCATAATGGCCACAAGTAATCGAGTATCCATACGGTAAAGTTTTAGCAAATATTGCTGCCCAGAAAAATTAAGTGCTCTTTTGAAATGGCTGCCCCCGACGCTTCACATTGCTTTCGGCGCCCCTGGGTATTCTATGATTTCAGTGTAACAACGATATAAAACAGAAATAAATAAGCGGAAAATGTGACAACCGGCAGGATGGCGAAGGCATACAAAGCTTTATCAAAGCGTGAATAATCAAAGACTTAACTGAATTCTAGAGATACGAGCAACTGATAGCAAAAGTCAGAAGTGCTTTTCGAGCGATAGAAGTAGCATGTATGGCAGAAGATAGCTAAAATGTGTAGATTAACGCCAGGACGCACATAGCCATGCTACAGTTATGAGCAACCAAAAAAGTATGAGAGTGAGTGAACCACGCAGTGAACGTGCGCAACAAGACTGAGATGAGATGTGAGCGAATCAATAAAATGTTTTGAGGAAGTGCAATATTATCGTGTGCGAGCGAAGCGTTTACACTTTTGTGCGTCAACAATGATCGTTTATACCTCATCGTGTGCCGGGCCGCGAAACGCAAAACAAATTATTAATTAAACCACGATCTTCGTAACAGCTCAAGCAGCATGCTACCTAAGACCATTTCCCTTATTTGCACGCTGGACAAAACTATTGAATGTTTTACCTGCACCAGAATGCTCCCACGGCTAAATGGAAAAATAAATCCGAGCCAGTATGCTCGTAAGGGGTACTCAGCGAAGGATACCCTCCACTATGTTGCATTCATTCTGTGAGGCTACTGATTGCGGTGATGCAGGGCAAGGGCTCGGATGTTATTTGCTTATTTCTCAAGGGATTTGATGTGATTGATCATAACATTCTAATTGCCGAGTTGGGAAAAATTGCCGAGCGTCTACATATAGACTCAAATCTCTGCTGATTAACGATGCCCGCCTGGACGCAGGGAGAAGGACAAAGCAGCTGATTGCGAACGCCTCGTTGCTATTACTCTACAAATTTTCAAAAAAGAAAACGAGTCCCGTGCGTTTATGTTGTGATAATGCACGAGGGGAATGTTGGGAGAATGCGAGAGCAGCGTGTAAAACACGAGGCGTAGCCGAGTGTTTTACACGCTTCTCGAGTGTTCTCTTTTCGAGTGTTCCTCCGTACATGTACTCGGTGACGTCACGCGCATGCTTTTACTGCCGCTTCAAGCGAGCGAAGGACTGGAAGGAGCAAAAACAATTCAAAATCACACGTCTATTGTAAATTCATTTTCAAAAGAATGTAAATATTTATAGTTTAAATGTCTACGTCGTGAATCTTAAGTAGAAGTTTATTTATTTAGGACGACGTCCTAATTCCAGTCCTCTACGTTTAGCCCTGGTGTCCTAGATGACGTCGACGTCGTAGATCTTAAGCTATCTATTTTCACATGCATGATCGATTGCGCAAGCGCGTTGAAACGATTACGTGATTATTGCTGCGTGGTTTGCTCGCTGTGTGTTTTGGTCATGCATTTTCAGAATTTCATGACTAGCCATATTATTTTATATTAGAGACCATTCATTATTTATGACTGGGGATGGGCTGGCAAAAAAGTGGGTGAGTCATGAGATATTTTTTACTATAAAAGGGGGCCACCTAAAAATATTCATACAACTAAACCAACGTCTCAATAATTGCATACTTAGTTCAAAGTCGAAAGGTATCATACAATGAAACTTTACAATGTGAGTATATTTGTAAAATTATGTGCAAGAATTTCTGTTCAGAATTTCCCGTGCAGGTTTGTCTGATCCTGCACGGCTGTTGACCAATAAAATTGCGTGTTTCACTGTAGTTATTATATAAATGCCATTTCCTGGACTTTGGGAAAGATCTGACAGAATTCTGATGGTCAGAAAACAGCATTTTAGTATGTCGAAATATATAATGTAGTAGCACTAAATGGGCGAAGACGTATTTAATTAACTATATATTGGATAAGTTGCAGGAAAGTATGAGAAATATCTTCATTCTTTCCAGTTTGTCATGGGTAATGTAGCCGCTTAAAATTAATCAATTGTCAGAATTTTAAAGGTATATTATTTAAATGATAAAGGTCTGCATGATTTTGGAAAAAGAATGATTAGCAAATTATTGGGGGGGGGGCTGCAACCCCCCCCCCCCTTGCTCGCTCCCTGTGGTAGCAATAATCGTTACATGTCAATTTTTTCTCCACTATAATAAATAACTGGACCCCCACTCAGCAAGTAGAAACGCGTAGCGTTGAAATTAATCAGACCATGGCAAGTACAACATCTCTCGCTAGTCGTTCCAAAGATCAAACGCTTCTCAATCTTCAAGTATTCAGGTCGAAAATCTTCAAAACTACTTTGGCTCTCTGTTTAGCGGGTTTTCCATTTCAAATTTCTTATATTTTATCGAAAAAGTCTCTGTATTGTCGTTGTATATTTTCGCGAATTTGCGATCGAATTCTGTTCACATTTGTTGTTGTTTTCAATAGCGTGGAGTAGCGATTCTCCGATTGGTTAATTCACGATCTTTTATATATTCACGATTCTTTTATATATTTTATATATTTATATATTCACGATTCTTTTATATTTTTTTCTGTTATATATTAACGACATTGAGAACTGTAGTGAAATAATTTCTTTTGTTATGTATGCCGATGACACAAATGCGTTTTACTCTGACAAATGCCTCAAATCTTTAATGCATGTTATGCAAAAAGAAATGAATGAAGTGACTAAATGGCTAAACGCCAATAAATTATCAATAAATACTAAAAAAACTAAGTACGTCATTTTTAAATCAAAAAATAAAAAATGTGACACTGATACTAATATTTAACTTAACAATAACATTATACATCAGGCTACTGCTGTCAAATTTCTAGGTGTAATAATAGATCAAGAACTAACATGGAAAAACCATATAAACTCAGTTGTCAAAAATATTATTAAAGCATCGGCGTTGATTGCAAAAATACGACATTATACACACAAAAATACATTAAATGTACTTTATTATGCATTAGTTTATCCATATCTTACTTATGGGAATTTAATATGGGGTAACACGTACCCAACAAGGCTGCTAAAAATACTGAATTTACAGAAAAAAATTATCAGATTGATGAACTTTAAATCTTATCTTGAACACACTGAACCGTTGTTTCAAAAATTGAAAATCTTGAATATCTTTAAGATTAATGACTATTTAAGTTGTTTATTTGTGTACCGTTTTAAACATTTACAAAATCTACCTGAATTTGTTGATGACTACTTCATACAAAACAATGAAGTGCATCATTACAATACTCGGAATTCTAACAAATTGCATGTCAATTATAGTAGAACTAATTATGCAAAACATACTATTGTTAACAAGGGAGTTAAAATATGGAACTCTCTTGATAAAGGAACTAGCAATACTATGTTTTATTCTACTTTTAAGAAAAAGTTGAAAAGCCTTTTCTTGGAACATACCTAACGGCTTTCATTTGTAATCTCACATAATAAACTCTTGTGTATATTTATATTCAAATCGCTATATTTGTAAATACTCTTACTTTGTCTTTGACAAGACTGAACAAGCTTTAACTATTTTTATATAATAATTAATATTGTTAAACTAGGGGCCTATGAATAAAAGCCTGATAGGGTTTCATAAAGGTTCCTAGCCCCTAATGTTTGTAAAAATATAGATTGTAAATATATTTAGCTTTATATGGGCAAATAAAAAAATATTCAAATTCAAAACGATTGTTGTGAGAACTGCACATTTCATCAGTAATTTTAATCAAGTTAACCGTCGTTTCACTGTAGTAAATTTTATAAAACAATTACCAAATGGTTTTCCCGTGCAGGATAGCAGGATCCATGCACTTGGGATGTTGCTCGACTTTCGGAAAGCGTATAAAAATACACTCGTCGACGGCTCGTGTATTTTCACGCTTTCCGAAAGTCTCGCAACATCCCTCGTGCATGGATCAGGCAATCCTGCACGGAAAACCATTCGGTATTCCTTTATTCAGAGACTCTATATTTAAAGATTTCCACGGGCCTTTGGCAATCGCTTTGAGCTCCCCAATCAAAAAGAGCTTCCTACAGCACTGTAACTCTAACGCTACTCCTAACTCTATACTCCTAACCGATTTTATTTTTCAACGAGGAAGCTCTGCGAGACATGTCCCGATTGTGCTCGGCAACTTTTGAGCAACTTCTTCCATTTAGAGCAACTTTTTAGTCGGCTTGAGCAACTTCAAGCAACTCTTTCCTTTTTGAGCAACTTTTTACTACACTCTTAGTAGCGAAAAATGGTATGATCCCCAACTTTAGCCTCTTTGGCGCTCTGAAGCTTAATGGGTTAACCAAAAAATTGACAATTTCTCTAGTTAACTCATTATGTCCAAGTACTTATTTTTTACTTGTTTAACGCCAGACGATTTTACTCGCCAACAGCAAACTCTGCAGCTTAATGGGTTAAATAGGCATGCATATTAATTGTTGGAAGCACAAGTAAATGAAAGAGCTGATGCCCGAGCGCATTTCTATACAGTACTGTACATTTATTATATTGTCGATGGTGGTGGTGGTGGTGGGTATTTTTTTTTAAATTCATGTGAAGGGGGTCATTGATTTTTTTGTGATGCAGGGGGTGGGGCAGAACATTTTGTTTAGTTGTTAATTGAATTTTGCCAGCCCACCCCAGGTCATAAATAAAGAATGGTTCGTTAGGTTTGTTGGTTTCTGATTGGCTTACGACGTTCGCGCACGCGCCATGCGGCTGTTTTTGACGCTTTGGTCATGCAATTTTCGATTTGCATGACGAAACGGGCAACCCAACCTGATCACAGCCTCTTAGATCGAAGCTTTCAGCCTGAATGAACATGGCTTCAGGTCATTCAAGCATGTGGAGTTCTTCTTCACTCGAAGCTAACGACATTGTTTGGGAATTGGTGAAAAAACCATTTTCTGCTTGGGCTACTGTTCAGCAGAATATTATTGTTTATAAGCTGAGACCAACGCCAGATCTTTCGACATGCCTGATCTGGAGAAGTTTTCAAATGTTGTGGCATTCAAAGAAAGAATGGCTTAGGCTAAAATAAGCTATTATTATTCAGTTATTGTTATTTTGCCTTGAATATTTAAGCCCTTCAACCCAAGCATAGGCGTAAGAATCGAGCGCTATATACTGTATGAAATACAATGTCAATGTCAAGGTCAATGTAGTAAACCTCTGGCAGTAAACAATGTAGTTCTATAAATAATGCCGCAAAGCCAATACATTTCAATCACGCAACACAAATTTTTTTGTTTCGTTCCTCGCAGGAACGAAACGGTACTGTATTTGGTTTCGAGCAATATCACAGGAAAGTGACGTCAGAGATCAAAGTTATCCAATCTTTTGCCAGTATTCTTGCTGAAACGTCAATTACATTTAGGATCGTCCAATGAGATGACCGCTCCTAGCATAAGAAGTTTTTTGGAGGCGTGGCGTATAATCGGAATCTTAGTTAATTATATGTTAACCTATGAGAACATGGTAACTTAACCTGAATTTCAGGCCCTAATTTTAAATAGGGCCTGACACAAAACCTGTATAGACCGTGGGACGCCAACATGTTATTTTTAGACACAGCATGCAATATGATTGACAAGTGTTGTAGATTTCGTTACACAAAAAAATTATCTTCTCATGAACATGTCTGCAGAGTGTGCATTTTGCTTTTTAATTAAACTTAAAAATTCAAGGTACTTTTATATAATTAAGAGTCAGTTTTTCTATTTAACCGAACAGCAAACAAAGATTCAATTAGTCAGTTCTGTGTACGCCTTAAAAGAAATTCGAAGAAATCGATAATGGATAATTCTGGATTTGTTACGTGCGTTTGACCTTTATATTATTATTGTCCCCTTGAGCCCTTGACCGAGCTATTTTTAAAACTGTTGTTTATGTGAACTTGCAACCAATCAAAATTAGGGCCGGAACTTCAGGTTAAATCTACAGGCACGATTATTTATATTTGAAGTATTCAAGCGCCAACAGCGGTATATATTTATTATATAGTTTTCTTTGTTTTTCTTCATTTTAAATACTACTACTGTATTTCTGGACCACCCGGGCCCCTCCAGGTAATGAAAATTTATTCTAATACGTGCAAAAAATTACCAGAACCCGCCCGCCTCACAAAATGAACCAATTTCATTGCTCGACATATACAAGTGATCTATGGTCACAACCGCTAATTACAGACGTCTGGTATTTCTATAATTATATTGGAACGAAACATTATTTCTTTTTTAAAGAAATATTTTCTTGTTGCGATTGTGATTTGTTGTAAGAAAAAGCACTGTATCCGCTGCTTTGGCAACATATTTGATATATACTTGTTTGTGAAACAAACAAAGAAATTTCAATATAATATTCACGCCGTTTGCTGCATCCCGATATAGTTCACTTTCATTTCCCATGTCTTGGAACTGAAATATTTGTACGGGAACTAACACTTTCAAACACGCTGAGTTCAAGTCCGAAAAGTTCCCGCTCCGTAGACCTGCAGTTTTCTCACAAACTACAATTTTATCTTCACTAATTTCACGACAACCTTTTTCATCGTTCAGCGACACGGATCAATGACGACAAACGATTATGTCAATCAAAAAGGACCAATGTCTATTAATTTAACCAGTCTTCCTTTTAACAAAAGACCGGCTTTGCTCGAATCATTTTGAATTGTGTGTATTATTAAGCGTGTTGAACGTAAACAACATATCTTGTTTACAACTTTGACAAGGTACAGATAGAGCTTTCTAGAATCCTCAGTTTCGGCTCTATCCTCTATAAAAATATTAATGACAAGAACGTTAATGTTCAGTCTTTTGGATATGTCTAATTTGGGCTGAGAAATAACTGAGTCTTTTAACGCATTAACGTCCTTGTAATTTTATAGAGATAGAGCCAGAACTGAGGAATTTAGAAGCTTTATCTGTACCTACCGAAAGCTGTAGACAAGATAATGTTGTTTACGTTCACCACGCATAATGTTAGGCCTACATAACTCAAAATGATTTGACCAAAACCCAGAGGAGGTTCTACCAGGGTTTATTTTAAGAAAAATTTAGAACTGCACATATTAGGGACGTTAGGAAGCATCACGTGTTTGACTGGGGGGTCAAAGGATTTTTATCTATATTTAACTTTGTAAATTTATAGTTATCGTTGTAAATTATGATAGACTTTTAATTTGTATATAGGTGGAAGAATAAAGGTGAGGTTCGATGGGGCCAGACAAGCTCGATTTTGGGTTGGGAGCTACAGTTAAGGGGTGTCCCCCAAAATTTTTAATTTAGAGGCTCGTAAGTTCGGGCAAAGATTTGTTTCACCCAATCCCATAATTTTGTTAATTTGGAGACTGCACATTTGAGTTTTAAGAACTGCATAAATGGGTTTAGAACTGCACATTTTGTGTAGAACTGCACGTTAAAATAAACCCTTGGGTTGGACAGCAGGCCGCAAAGCATCATGGGTATTGAGGGCCTAATTCCACACGTGGCTTCATTGACTGTTGACTGTCGAGGAGTGAACATCTCTTCAGACTAAACCAATATGGAAGCTTTCGAACGACAAGAGTGTTAGCTAGGGCAGTCAAGCTGCGATACTTTGTGAAAAGAAACAGCATGTTAAGTTATTGTGTATTGTCGCGATCATCATTATGACTTGTGCTTTACTATATCAAGTTTACCTCTTTTTATATTGCATGGGACGTGCTGTTATTTTAGGCTTTATAAATAATCTGTCTGAGAAAAGGAACTAGGAAAAGGAATTGTGTTTATATTTCCAATAGCGAGGTTCTTCTTTCTAAGTTGGATGGCGTTAAATCTCCGTGTATCATGAACGTGAAAACAAGCGCAATATTTAAGACTGGTATACTACAATGCATTACAGTTATTGTGTTATTTTATAGTCAAATTTCCGCTTTTTTGTTTTTATTCTTGTACTGTAATTTTATAAATACACTGTACAAAATTATGGCGTGTTTATAATGGCTCTAGTTTGTCTCTGTTGTGTGTGTCTATTTACTGTGTCACTGTGATACATATGTGCATGTTTTGAGTTAAACGAGTTGTTTAATAAATTTTTGCTGAAGTATGATGCCCGTTTGTGTCTAGTTGTGGATAGATTATGTGCATACAATATAGTTATATTTTTCAATTTTCATCTGTAAAATATTGCCATATTTGTGTGTTGTTCTAATATTACTGTAAATAGTGACACACTTTTGCATTATATTGCTAATTTTAGAGAATACAGTGTATGTATTTTCTTCTTATGATTTTGTAGAAAGAAATCTACTTGAGTGGTTGCCTGGTCTTGAACCTGGTCAGGATGGATATGGTGATGAAGGTGATAGGACAGACAGTGGTGACCAATAAGTGATAAGTATGAAAGTGACGAGGACGAAATCACCCATGCTGTAACATTCAAGTGCATCAGTGCTGCTCATGAGAGATGAGAAAAATTACCAACATCATTTGGAACAGGCATACCTTTCTCTTCATGGACAAGATAAACCAGTGAATGCATGTAAGAATACGGCCAGAGTCACTGAATCCAATGGACCCAAATGCAATTGCAATTCATGTAGACTATGGAAGTGGATGGACACATGTGATGTTGGTTATATTGCTTCTGAACTATGCACGTTTTGGCACCCACTAATTGCCGCAGGAGATATCTTAGAGGTCTATGTTCAGCATATCAAGTACGTACAGGGTTGACTTTTTTTTATATAGGATTTTATCCAAAATTTTTCATATAGCGACGTGGTGAGTGGGAGACTCAAGTAGTAAGGAAGAGCATGAGTGGACGTTGATAGATGTTTGTGATATAATAGTAACTGGCTAGCTTTAGCAAGTTATAGAAATGATGTTATTTCAATTGGCTATCTTTTTAGATTTTTTCAGCATTTTTACCTTTCACTTTATTGCCAAACAAAAATCATTTAATTTAAATAGGTGTGTATCTATAAGAAAACAATATCCGTCATGTGCACTTGTGCAACTCTCTCAATATAGCAATATTGTTTTTTTAGTAAGTACACTATTAAACTACATTAAATGTATATATTAAGATACCATGTGCTATAAATAAATGCATCTACCTGTACCTATTTCGTGACTGAATAGAAGTTATTTTGTCAAGCCATGTAATTAATTTTGAAATTGCTGTGACTTTGTGTAACCCTTTTGCAGGAATTGAAGCTCAACCCTAAAGCACCAACCCATCCCCAACAACAAAATTACATGTTACTGTCAATTTCAATTTGTCTTTGAAATCTGACCTCCAATGTTTATTTGTAAGTTCGGAATATATGTTGTAAACTTCGACTGCAGTTGGTTCCGATGGCGGAAGTAGATGTATTGTTGTACCAATGGATACTGAGTAAAAATCAGGCTGAGTTTAATTTAAATGGTTCTTATTTCTAGTCAAAATATGGGTCTCTAGTTACTTATTTCTATATACACCTCTTGACTCTGGATGGTCTTCAGAATAATGTACCTACCATTATAAATTCTTCCCCCTTTAACTTAATAATGGTGTTCATGCATACTAAAAAACCAAACATAGTGATTTATACCACAAGTATATCATACTGTATCAGCCAGGGTGTTAAAACTGGCTTGTCCAAAAAATACTGTGGGTGACATGTGGCAACCTATTTTTATGGACATGCATGGTATTCAAACATGATGATTGAAATGAATTGTCATATGCTCACAATTCAGCATCTTTTCGACAAAAATTATCGAAACATATGCAGTAGATAATGTAAACAGGTCAGCAGCTGACAACGTTTGAGGTATTCAAGAAATATCACAACGCTTGCAAGTTGTTGTTAACAATTTCTTAGGTTGTCCATGGCCATCTAATTAAAAGTGGCTCACATCTAATTCCAAGAGTCCACTGTACACTGCTATAACAAACATAATTTAATTATTGTCATTAAATTTGAACAAATATGCTCAAGCATGTAAATACGATACAGTACATGTATGTGCACTTTCTATATTGTGCTCAGGTATTTGGTGAATGAGCATGTTGTTAGCCACATTGAGGGATCACAGCTCAATTTGTATTTACCGATAACTTTCAGAAAGACATCATAAAGAACAAGAGATAGGAGAGATTATTTTATCGAAAATTTATCCTAGTAATCCATGCTAAAATTGGGCCCTGCCCAATTGGATGTTCAGGAAGATGCCCTTTTTCAATTCCATATCGACATCTGGACTCCTGTAATTCAACTCCGAAAACAGGTTAAAAAATCACGTTTATCTCAGAAATTCTTGCACATATCACCAGTCCTTCTATAATACTAAGGCCACGGTTGCATTTTGATAGAAAAATTTAAATTTTTATATATATTTTTTGAGTGCTTCTGTGTCCAATGCAAATTTGAAGGCCAAAAATCTTCGCAAACACAATGTCAAAATAGCGCGATTTCATTCGTCGAGATATTCACGTGACAGCTGTCCAACTTCCTCTGAGCAAAACCGGTGTTTTGTTAAAAGGAAGACTGGTTAATAGGAATTGATCCTTTTCAGTGACAATCACATAATCATTTGTCGTCATCGACCCGTGTCGTTGAACAATGAAAAAATGTGTCATGAAATTGATGAAAATAAAATTGCAGTTTGTGAGAAAACTGCAGGTCTATAGAGCGGGAACTTTTCGGATTTGAACTCAGCGTGTTCGGAAGTGTTAGTTCCCTTAAAAATATTTTAGTTCCAAGACATGGGAAATGAAAATCTTTTTCTAGGCACTTTTGGAGATCACAGCAAACGGCCTATATTGTTAATTCACTTAAGTTTAAACTGACAGTAAAACTTCAACTCAAACATCTGAAAATATTTGATTCCGTTCTGTATCTAATATTGTAATAAATTAAAATGGGAGATTGATTTTAAATTAAGGAAATTGAAGGCTCATGCATTATGTACCAAATCTGCATTTTCATATATTTTGCACTTTATTCTTTGTTAGTCTTAGTTTGAAGTCTACACTAGATTATACGGACTGTAATAGCAGCTATTTGTCATTATGTTCCGTTAGTATATGTGGATAAAATTGTATCAGGTACTGGAAATGTAAAGAACTCTTGAGGTTGGAATAATGCAAGCTAGGGATAGCATAACAAAGTTTAATTTCACTATTAATCAATTAAAAATAATGTAGTCTATACCGCGACTATGATAATACAGAACATGCGTGTAATGTTTTCTGATCGAAAAGAAATACACAATTGCCGGTATGACTATAATTAGCGGAACTGCAGACCACAGATTTCCTATTTTTGTGTCAATCTTCAGTATCGTTGTCTGAAATATGCCAAAATATCCACATTTTTTCCTTCATTAGGTCATGCTATTTTCTAAAATTTGATGCTCGCTCAGATTGCTGCAAATAGCGTTTCTGGAGTCTATATTTCAAACATTTTCCGGGGGGGCATGCCCCGGGACCCCCTAGGATGCATCACGACTTCGGCGCTAGTTTCCACGACCACTCACACGACAGCACGAGCTCCATGTTTGAATTTACTATATGAGTAAATTCTTAAACACGTCCGAATAGACCTTTCCCCTTATGAGTGGAATTTTGATCTAGACAAGTCTATACAAAAAATCCATCACAGCTTGAAACAGCATCACAAAATTAGTAATATTCCGAAATGTTGTAAAATGCGGATAATATAGCCTTGCGAAGTTTGCAGTTTTTCAGTCATTTTGTATTACATGCAAATGGGAAATTGATAATCAGTTTGATCATCTGATTATCAATTTCCCATTTGTAATACAAAATGACTAAAAAACGGCAAACTTCGCAAGGCTATATTATATCCGCATTTTACAACATTTTGCAACGAAACTTTGGAATATTACTAATTCTGTGATGCTCTTTCAAGCTGTGGTGAAATTTTTGTCCAGACTTGTCTAGATCAAAATTTCACTCAAAATGGGACAGGTCTATTTATCATTATGATAAATTCGCGGCGCATTTTGAATTTATCATTATGGCGAATTCCCGGCAACTAATCCTTAACACAAACCCCAACCCTAACCACTAACCCTAACTTTTTAAAACTTTTTTGAAAATCTAACTTTTTAAACTTTTTTTTGCTTTTTTAAACTTTTTTAAACTTTTTAAAAGCTTTTTGAACTTTTTTCCTGAAAATCTTGAAAATCTTGAAAATCTCCCCTCCCTTTTAGAGACTTTGCATTTATAACTAAAAGTCTTGTCTAATGCTTGTGGTTTTATGATTAACTCTATTGATAAATTCAAAATGTGCCGCGAATTTATCATATTGATAAATTCGGACGTGTTTAGGAATTTACTCATATACATACATGTAGGTGCAGCTCATGTTGCACACGAGTCTGCCTTCGCCACTGATCGTGTACCATTCTTTGTTCGCCACAATACTAGACTAATTACGTAAACAAACAATCTTAAAAATCAATATGTCTGCATGGCTGCCTCTACTCAATTTCGTTTCCGTATATACAACCGTGGATCCGATAACTTGTCTGGTAGCTGTGTATTTGCATGCATATAATTGTCAACACAAGGCACGTTTGTAAATTTCGAATTTGCATAATAATAATTTGATATGTAGCGATCCTCAATAAATGAGAGAGCTTATGCTACGCTGAAACATGCTGTACAGCGGCAACCGTTTTGGGGTAAGAAACTATACTATTTGCTTTATCTATAATTTCAAAAAGAAAAAGTGTTAAGAATTTGCCTTTTATCACACGTTTCCTGTTGCTCTCTTTCTCTCTTTGCATGTATTTCACCTTGAAATCGCAGGAAATTGCCATTCCAGACTCGAAAATCAACATTTTCCCAGTGGGTGCATGCCCCCAGACCCTCCTACCCTGTACGGGTCTTGGAGCATGACTGGTCAAATGTCCTCAGCTTCGCCACTGATTGTCATGTTTTAGAAATACCTTTTAAAGTTGTTGATATCGATATTCAGAGATGCTGCAAATACCTGAAATGCCATTGTGATTCTTTCCTGTTTCGTCTTCCTTCTTTGTCTATATGAAAATTAGTTACAGAAATACGGAAGTAAGATCTATTAGGCATTAAAGAGAATTATTATATATCAATAGTCAAAGTCGCATTTTTCTAGTGTTTTATTGGTTGAGAGCATATCACGTGAGAGTGACGAAATTAGGCTGTCTCCCTCGCAACAGCGCGAGAGGGAGATAATACGTTATCGACCGGCGAATAACAAAAAAAAATCACGTGCGCCATCACGTGAAGATGCGACCTTTGGACATGCCTAGTACGTTATTAAAACTTTCGCTTCAAGTAACTGCAGTGTAGCCAGTGTTTAATATAACGTTTTAACAATAAAATATTTCATGTATTTACGTTCATTTGTTCTTTAATTTGTTGTTTCTTTGACTATTGATATATAATAAAACACTTATTTACTGAGA
>CACRXK020003191.1:0-29414 GCA_902702795.2 Paramuricea clavata | reverse complement strand
CCTCAATACAATGAGGAACAATTTGAGCTATATTAAACTGTCTCTCTTTGTATCATGTTTACAACACTGTTTGAGTGGGAGTTTCTTGTCTCAATGTTTGCACGCGATTGTAGGTGTGACCTTGTGGCAATTTAATCAGATACAGATCGCCTGCTCATGCTCTATATATTACATACATTTTAATAATAAACTGACTTTCTGTGTTGTCTGTTCTGTGGTGTATCTACTACAGTAGTTCTTTTGAAGATAATCATTCCTCGCAAGAGCAAAATTCCTCGCCTATTTTTCATTGATGTCACAAGTGCGTCATCCTCCCACAACATCCAATTTTAATACCAATTATTATCGAATTTCAAAACAAGGTGAAAATACGAATATGTTTCTTTGAAACTTTCAAATATCTACTGCTGTAAATAAGACAGTAAAACACGATATATTCATAGGTTGACTACTTATCGACGTATATTACATACGTACAGCTAGTGCGCGTGTTCATGAAATTAACAAGTCAATTGTGCAGAACACAATTTTCATACCGAACGTTATTGAAATCTCAAAAACAAGGCAGGAAAACTTCCTTTTTTAATATATAAAGCAGTAAAATAGTTGAATCTGAGTGAAAATCCACATCATGCGAGGTGTATGTGCCGATTGTTCTGATCTTGGTCAGAAAATCTGGCTCCCTGCAACAAGGATTATTTAAAAGAGCTAAAAAGCATCGTAAAATGTAAATTTAGCGGAATATGTTGAACATTGATGGAGCACTGAGTAGCTATCTCTAGCATCCAAGTGTGAAGTGCAACGCTCAGTAAATATAAAAATATATATTGGCTTACACCTAATATGACGCACATGCCGCTACAAATTATATGCAGACGTCCAACTCAGAGATCCCAAGGATAGCGCAAAGTTGATAAGACAAATGATAACTAAGCAATAGCCATTGCAAGTAGATTGGTTGTATACATGGTTATGCAGTAAAAGGTGATCGTATACCGCCATGCATGGTGGGAATGTTTCTCTAAATTAACTGCAGAATTCTCATTTATCATTGCGCCGTAAGTTAAAGATTTTGCACATTTTCTTCCTTCCTATAATTTTCCCTCCTCCTCCCCTCTATACAATATCGAGGAAAGAATTTGAGCTATATTAAACCGTCTCTCTTTGTATCATGTTTACAACACTGTTTGAGTGGGAGTTTCTTGTCTCGATGTTTGCACGCGATTGTAGGTGTGGCCTTGTGGCAATTTAATCAGATACAGATCGCCTGCTCATGCTCTCTCTATATATTACATACATTTTAACAATAAACTGACTTTCTGTGTTGTCTGTTCTGTGGTGTATTACCGCAGTAGTTCTCTCAAAGATAATCATTCCTCGCAAAAGCATAGATTCCTAGCCTTTTTTTTTTCATTGATGTCACAAGTGCGTCATCCTCCCACAACATCCAATTTTTGACACCAATTATTATCGAATTTCAAAGAAGATACGAATAAGTTTCTTTGAAACTTTCAAATGTCTTCTACTGTAAATAAGATTGTATTACGAACATAAGGTTTACTGACTTATCGACAAATATTACATACATGCATGCAGAGCGTGTTCATGAAGCGTGTTAAAGCGGATGACGACTTTGTATAAAAAGTTCATATTGAAGTTAAATTGTGCAGAGGACAATTTTCATACCGAACATTATTGAAATCTCAGAAAAACTTCCTTTTTGCTAATATATAAGGCAGTAAAATAGTTGAATTTGAGTGCAAATCCATGTCATGCCAGGTGATTCGTTGATCTTGTCTAACTGTGTTTGAAGGTATTGATATAACGTTTGTTCTGGTCTGGTGAATACTTCACTGATTTAAAAAATGTCAGCGATAGTAAGCGGTGTTCTGAAACTTACATTAGGCGTTTTAGCGAAGAAGATTCGCAGTCGAATTGCGACAAGTTTGAAAGATGGCGATGTCATGAACGAAATATGTCGAGGGTGGATCCTTAGAGAGCTTGACGATATCAAGAACAGGTTAGATGGTTTGTCGAGAAAAGATTTAAAGAGTAGTTTTTGTTTCCTACAAGAAGGAGTCACTGCACTATCTGAGTCCCTACGCCCTTTGGATTCGAACGAGGCTACAATAGAATCGGCCGACCAAGCGACTTTAGTTGAAACTGCGTCATCCGGAAACACTGGTCCTGATTCTCCTATCAACGAAGCTGTTGCTCTTATAGGTGTTATTGAGTCGTCAAAAATACGTTACCCCAAACGGTTTGAGCAGGCGGTAGAATTGCTCAAACGTGCGCGTGAAAAAGCCACCGATGCATTTTCCAACGATTCGTTGCCGATTGAAGATCGGATTCAAGCGTCGCAGATCAGAATGATGGCGAGGATTTTGGAATGTTTGGACAATCCAGACGCAAGCGTAAGCGATTGCATGCAGTACCTTAAACAGCTTCATAATATCGGAGATATTCAAGGAATATTTTCTGTTCTAATTGGCGGAGGAGTCAGGTCGCCGTTCAAAAAAACAAAGCGACTTAACAATGCCTTGTCGGTTCATGTCATGAATCAAATCTTGTTTGATTTTGCCAAGAAATTCACAAAATTGCCAAAGAACATTTTTGAATGGCCCATGATTTTGTTTGGTAAAATCCGCTACCACCCTTTACATGGACACTATCTCCTTAATGAAAAACTTAGCGAGTCGACAGATGTGCAAGTTATGTCAGTGAATCCAGATTTTACATTTGGCGAAGATATTCACTATGAGATTTCTGTGGTAAATAGCAAAGGAGAGATTATTGCCCTGGCGCGCAGTGACCGTACTTTCAAGATCTTTAAACCTGTAGGAGAAAGCCGCACTCTATGCGAAATTCCCAGAGACGACCATACGTCAAATTATTTTGTAACTGCGATAGATATCGATGCTCAGGATAACATATACGTCATCACTGCATCCCAAGAAGGCTGTGATCGATCACGGAGTTTTAAGTTGTTTATGTTTGATGAGAATGGAATTAAAAAATTTGAGTCTCCGTTACCTTTTCTTCAAAGCAAGTTTGGCCTAGTGCGCATGGCAATAAACACGGACGGAAAAATTGCTATTTTAAACTGCAGAAACAAAACCGTGTATATCGGAAACGTGTGTGTTGAGGTGAATTCGTTTAAGGTCGACAATAGTTTTCATCTGAACAAATTGCAGGGTCATCCGGTAGGTTTAAGATTTCACTCAGATTTGGATGGAACAAAAATCATCGCTGCAGACTCGGCTACCCTTTTCATTTGTACAGAAAACGGGAAGTTAGAACATAAAATTAAGATAGACCAAAAAATTCGTTCATTTGTAATAAATGATCATGACGTCACAAAGCGTTTTCTGGTCAAACCACCCCATGATCCATCAGGCTGTAGTGTGTTGAGATTCTCAGAAACTGGAAAACTAGAAGACAGTTTATGGTTGGGATCTACAAAATGGATTACAGATGCTGAGCTAACGTCTCACCCGAATGGTCGGGTTGCTTTAGTTGGTAAAACAGGAGCAACTCTTCTGTGAGAAAATCACCAACATGGCCAAAAAGTTAAGAATGCAACATTATATTCCTTGGACCAACATACACTCCTTGGACGGTAGTATAGAGTCAAACATGTATATAAGTGCTACCCTTTGAACTTTAGAAACGGACTGCATTAGGGCTCGTTTTTCTTCTTCTGATGAATGTGAAAGGGTGGATAAGTTGTACATGTTCTGAGTATATGCGGCCACATTTGAACATTAATGACCCATCCACTCGTTCACATCCATCAGAAGAGATAATTGAAGCTAAAATCGCAACAAATATTGCAATTGTAAACATGGCTTAAGGTATTGGCAATAGATTTTTGAGTCGATTTTATGCGAAAGAACTGTTAAATCTCTAATAAACAGTTATTGAACGAGGTTTTTGTGATGCTAGAATCATCAAGGTCAAGGTAAGCGTTATCAGTCGAACCAAAGACGAGATTTATAACACTTACAGAGATCTTGATAATTGTAATATTAATCTTAACTGTAATATTATCATTAATAACTCTTTCGACAAACAATGATTTTGGTCCTCAAAAAAGCAGTCAAAACGATTTAAAATATAGTCACAAATAGTGACCAGAATGTAATTTTAATTATTAAATAATTATTATTAAATAATATTTATCAAATTTTAATTATTAAATAATTATTAATAAATTAATTATATTAAATATAATCAATAATTTAATTAAAATAAACAATTAATAATTAATTAATTATTTAACTACATTAAATAATTAATTTCATAATGATTAATTAATACTTCTTAAATAATTTTAGTATCAATTTAAATTAATTCAACAATCTTCCGGACAAAAACCGAAGATTAGGCCCCATAAATTTAATGTAATAACCCAGTTTTTAATACAACGATCTAGTACGGCAACAAATCCATTCCACGCATGTCAAGTGTTGCTACGTAGCCGAAGTGAACACCTGAGCAGACGTCTTGTTCAATACACCCTTCCGTGAAGTACGTCACTTTGGCTATAGAGCCTCGTTTTCGTGTATCTGACATTAGTTAAAGAATCACAGTCAACCGTGATGTTTCGCGCGCTAAAATGTTTCGATTCTTTTGTATTCCGCCATTTTATCAGCCACTTTAGTGACGAAAGATTGACATCTAAAGCGTATCCTTATCAATCTGCATTATTCTTAGACATTTTTTCATAGTTGGAATATGCATGTTAAAGGGCAATGGCAACAAAAATTTTTATTGTTTCATTTGAAAGAACGTTTAAAATCATCTCTAAAATCTTGTTATATATGTTTCATATCTTGCTGATTCTTGAAATATTTTGACTGAAAATAATGAACTGTCAGCCATCTTGGATTATTGAGGATATGCATGATACCTCACAAGTGGGATCACGCAAGTTTTTTCTTATCTTGACAGCCAGTGATCACTATGAACCCGAAACTCGATTTTGATTGCTAGTTCAAATTTTGAATTGCAACAATTTAAACAACTTTTGATTGTTACTCTGTAACTTAGAAGTAATTTTATAAAGCTAACCCAACTCCTGACATCATCAAAACGACAGTTAATGAGGTTAAGAATTAATCCAAGATGGCGGACAACTCATTGCTTTCAGTCAAAATATTCAAAATATTTCAAGACTGGAATAAAATTTTATAGATAATTTTAAACGTTCTTTGTATTGAGATAATAAAATTTTCTGTTACCATTGTCCTTTAATAATAGAGCATTGATTGAGATTTTGGCTCTGCAAAATGCTGATGGTAGACAACCTCGGCACAGACCAAAAAATAATTAAGTTTATTTAAGTTTGTAACATAACAGTGACATGTTTTTGTCGCTGATAGGACTGCTCCGAATAAATAAAGGTGTCTATCTAACCCTGTAACGTTTATACATTTGCATCCGACGCACAATGAATATTGAACCTTACCTCCTGGGTGTCGAAACTCCTGCATCTGTGGCGAGTACCAGGTAGGTCTTGGCGCCATTCAGGCAGTACCAGGCAGGTCTTGGCGCCATTCAAGCAGTACCAAACAGGTCGTGGCGCCTGTCAAGTCATTGCTTGATGTTTCCCCAGAGCAAATCAGGCAGTGATTGGTGGTCTACGAAGACATCGCCGTTATCCAGCCAACCATCTGACAAGCTTATGACCCGCATCATTTCATCTCCATTCCCAATCCGATCTACGGAAAACGATTTCGCCATCAGTATGCTGTTTCTGTAATAAATGGAAATTCAATATATCTAGCTATTTATGTTAATCAAGTGAATTTAATTAAGCATGTGCTACAAACAACATTTTTGAACGTGAAAAAGTTTAAAATTCACTGAACTATAGTCATTGATACAGGTATGTGTCAATGCAGAGACGACTTAGGCGATTGCGTACTCTTTAATATAGTTACGGGTATAGGCACGAACATATAGTCTACGTTCACATGGGACTGGATGAATTCGGCGCCGTCACAGAATAGAGACTAAACAGAAGCCCGACTTCTTGGTTTTTCCTACGATTTTGGCGTAACCGTAATTCGTCATCAAAATGCTGACCCCATGGTCCTAGCCTGTGGACTTATTAGAGGCATTCACCCCCTCAAAATATTCAAAATGGCGGACGTCCAGGGGAATGCCTCTTATAAGCGCATTCGCTAGGACCATGGCGTCAGCATTTTGATGACGAATCATGGCGTGGCAGCGGCTTTTTAAGCCGAGTCAACCTTCTGTGTGTCTGCGGCACCGTACTCAAATTTTTCCGGTTCTACATGTTCACATGGAACCGGATTAATTATGAGACGATAAGTGTTCACACCGAACGAATTGTGGCTCCAAAAGTATTTACGTTCTCGTGCGCAGATAGTCTCAGTCAGTCTCAATCCCAATTCCCTACCGTGCAAAATGGTCTTGAAAAGGAAAGGTTCCGCTGTTCACATGGCGCCGTCTAATTTAGGAGCCATTCCAGTACAAAACGAAACCTAATTTTATTTGGTCTCGAATTCTGCGGTTAGCTGTTCTGGAATTCGTCCGCTTTCATGCGTTCCGTGTGAACGCAAGGCGAAACCCGACGAATTTGAGTACGGTACAGAATTCATCCGGTGTGAACGGGGCCATAGAGATCAGTCTTTGTCCATATTAGCGCGTGCTTTTTTAACCTAGACCCATCTTTACATCTATCTATAGTTAAAATTTTCAGTATGAATAGATACAAGCGTAAAAGTTTGTCATGACCTCAGTGAGTTTAGCAATTTAAACAGTTTAAAGCAATATGCTAATTTTTTCCCCGATTCCCAACTGCTAAATGTTTTTTCGTCCATTTTAAAGGAAATAATATTAGTAATTATCACTCTTGAGCACAGCGGGTTTTTATTGGAAATCATTGAGGTGAGCGACAATGAGGTCGTGGACATGACTCTAACTAACCTCATGCGAAACAGAAGGTGTTTATTTTATGCAAGTAATTTGTTTCTTCATCGTCGGCAGAGAAGACACAAAGCACGTATTAATAGATATCTTAATTTCCGTGACGTATTTATAGGCACTCTAAAACCTTTCAACATAATAAAAACAAAAATATTTTTCAGCAAAGTATCCTGCTCTCATTTCTCGAGCATCATGATTTTCGACTCCATTCAAAGCAAACTGTTCTGGACGGTGTTGCTATACTACTTCTCCGTAATCCTGGGTGTAGCTTTTAGGAGAGAAGAAAATGGACACGCTCAAATATTTTTTCAAATCAAACAAGGTGCGTAGAAAATATCATTCAACAATCTGTCTAATTTTGGAACTTAAATATTGAAGTTTGACGCAGAACCCAAAACCGAACAACTTGAACGTAAATAAACATGGCACGTTCAGACAAATTTTTATATTGTTAATGTTGTTTGCACTCATGCAGAAAAAGTAACTTGCAGTATCCAAATTGAGTCAACTATAATTTACTAAAAATACTTTCTGGATATCGCGATTGGGCATCCAGCCCCCAAGGTTTTAACATTTTAGCCGTTGCACACATTCAGAATATTAGTAATTGCACGACAAGTTTAATAGATAAGATCGTATGTTGTGCGTTTTTCATCATCACTGACATTATTTTTTTTCAGGCGTTCGATCACAGCGAGAAGCATTCATCAGTTTAAGAGCGAAGACATCAATCCAGTGCGCTGTATTTTGTCTGGACGAAAAAACCTGCAAATCTTTAAACTATGCTGAATATGCCTCTGTCAAACATGGTCAGGAGAATTGTGAATTACACAATGAAACCAAGAATGATGACGGAAATCCATTAGAATTCCTGAAAGATGATAGATACACCTTCTATCAGATACCTGGAGCATCACACAAACCAGAAAAGAGACAGAAGATAGAAAATGCAACTGAACAGGTATATATCTATCTTCCTTTATCACAGGAAAAATAGTGAAATCCGTATTATGCAATTTGCAATTGCAACACTAAAACCATACTATTTCCACACTATATCCATATAGTATGGAAATTGCAATTAGTATGAAAATTGGATTTCCATACTATTACCAAAGATCCATGAAAAACAGTAGCGTAACCAGACTGACGATTTAGTCCCGCTATGCAAATATTTTCGTGTTCATTGACTGTGAAAACAATCAATTTTGAAATAAATAAATAATGATAATAATTTTGAATTTGCTGGTGGGCCTAAATTGTCGGGCTTGCTATGCCATGCACTGATGAAAAATAATTGAGTGTATTAGCAAGTAAAGTTCAAGCCCGTATATAGTCAGGCTATTTTCTATTTTCCAACAATGGGAAAGAACGCACTCTATCTATAGGAGCTAGATTTACTTAGTTATATTTTGTTATTACCAATTTATAATTTTTATATAGCAGTATATTGTACATGCTCAACTTTAATTTGTTTAATTAACAAGTTACTTGAATGAACATAAAGTGAGAATTATCAGTTTTCTGATATGCACCAACTGAAAAGGCACTATAGACATGTAATTGTTCTAAATTTCGTTTTAGGCAAACACACCTTCACTGAACAGAAGTTGTCTTGACCATTTTAACCATGGTAGTAAAACATCGGGTTATTACACCATCTTTAATGGGATAAAAGTACATCGCGTAGTATATTGTGATATGGAATCTGAACCAGGATCCGTTTGGACACTTATCATGTCCTTCGTGAGAGAAAACAAAGATGTCGATTCATTTAGATCGAAAGCAATGTATGAACGTTCGCCACAGAACAATTCGACTCCAAATTGGGCCAAGTACCGAATGAAAAGATTTCTGATGTATGTAATAAAGAACACGACAACTCACTGGCGAGTTACATGCAGTTTTCCACAATATGGTGTCAACGTCAACACCGACTACGTCCGAGCTGCCTTCGCTGATTTTGATTTGATGGATGAATTTAATGACGAATGCAAGAATGTGAGTCACATAAGTGTCATGGGACAGTCTTGTTCAGAATGTACGGCACACTGGTCGCAGGGTAATGGCAGTGCACCACATATCGCTGCTGTTGATGAGAAGGATGTTTGTGATATAAAAAGTGATAAAAGTGGAAACAACTATTTTGGTGCGTACGAAAACTACAATGCCACATTTCGTTGTACAGAAAATAGAACTTCAACAACGAATTACTGGTTTGGTGCCTATGTTTGATAGGACTGCACGAGACGCAGCCTCAGGGAACAATAGCATTTGAACAATAGCATCAGGGAACAATAGCATTTGTGTGGAATTCTTGTGGAACTCTTGCATATCAACTGCTTTACAAGAACTATATATTTCAGTGTTATTTAGATATGATACAAGCTAATTTCCCATATTATATCGTAATTTTTTGCACGAATAAGGCTGAACCATCAATGTTTCCGTGATCACATATGCAATAGGATTTTAATTTGCGTAGGCAAATTCTAAGTTTTGAAAGATTTGTACAAAATGTTTGAGGGAACAGACTCGGTGTTTAACAAGCCCTTCAATTAACGTAGAATTTGCCTACGCAAAATTCCTACTGTGATTACAGAAACTTTAATACTTTAAACAAGCCCCTATGTATTATTGGTATTACATCTATATCAACGCGAGGACCATGAAAACACGTAGCTTAGAGTATTTATGGGGTGTCTAAAAAAAAAAACGCTATGGAAATTCAACGGGCTGTCGTGCATCATAAACGTGGCTATAAACAATTACATTTTTACATACGACAAAAGAACAGTTAAATAGCTTTTCAATGATACTCTTTTTAAATCGTAACGATGAGGAATGGCCGCATACTCGTCAAATGAAAATTGCCGGTCGAAATCACATTCTTCCACCGTTGGGAACTGCATGGAAAACGAAATACAGTCATAGACAATTCCCAAGAGGGATCTAAAATGAGCTCGACTCGTCAATCTTCGTCTTAGTGAGACAATATACTGATTACTTAATAAGAACGTCCATTATTTAAACATGATTCAATTAACCCCTGGACAGAGAACATTCGTAATCAAAACCTTTTACGAAACAAATAGGTTGCAGCAGGCTCGCGTTGTTTTTGGATTGACTAACTTTGCATAATTAATGAATAATGTATTTTCAATTCCCAACGGTGGAAGAAAGTGATTTCGACAAGCAATTTTTATTTGACGAGTATGTGGCCATTTCTTATCGTTACGATTTTAAAAAGCTAGATAAAAGCTCTTTCATCGTATGTAAAAAATGAATTGTTCGGCTAAGTTTATGATGTATGACAGCCTGCCCATGATAGCCTCATTGCTATCTCTATGGATTGCAATGGATTATTTGGTATGTGGGTTTATGTGGGTTTGAACGGTAGAATATCTTAATCTTATATTATAGTGAAATCCCATCGCTATATTAAATCTTGTAGGAACACGGTGTCTCGAATCCTATTGTTTTTCGAGGTAATTTATCATAGCTGTATAGCCTCGGAAGCGACATATAACAAACCACGACAAAATAGCTAAAACTGTTTCAAAGCATCCAAATTAGAGGTGGGCGGCCACGTGGGACATGGACGAGACAGTTCGCATGTCGCTTGTAGTCGTACTTTATAGTGAATTATAAAACAAAAGGAATCATAGGAACTTAACAGACATGACTTTTGTACGAATTATTTGAACCTCTATACAGAATTAATTTGCATGAATCATTGCCGCACTATAGCGATTAAAAGAGTGTTTGTATGTTGGCAACTATCCAAGACCGCCAACAGACAAAAAACATGTCGTCTTTTATACATAGGACAAAGGCTTTTCGCTTTAAACATGCAAGGCAAGAGCGATTCATAAACATCGAGTGAAACTAATTTGTTTATTCAATGCCATTAGAAAAAATAAATAAAATGCTTTTAACCAAGGCAATTGTCATCAAGGTGCACGAATTTGAACAACGTATGATATTCGTGATATTCTTAAGCACTTAATAAAAGCTGTTAGCATAATAGGGTAATTTCGTGAAAACAATAAATATTTTATCAGCAAATATTTTGCAATCTTAGAGAAACAAACTTACTTTTACAATACTGCATGCCTCGTACCTAGGCGCTATGTTGCTGCTATGGCTCGCGTGGCCTTTGCGTGGATTTTCATTCTTCTCCCACGCGTGTCATCCCGCGCGCTATCCATGTAACGGCATAGGAAACCAAATTATTCTTATTATTCTTATTATTATAAACATGTTTAGAAAGTGTCAAAATCGAGTCAAGAATTCCATTAGAAACATCTACTGGGGAATAAAGGTTAGCTAAAATGCTTTGATAACATGTTTACAAAGCTATCATAATTCTCTGTCTTCATTATTTCCAGAGGGAAGTTGATTATACATCTTGGCCTCCATGAAGTAAAAGCTTCTACGTGCATATACCGTTTTTACTCTGGATGATGATGACCGATAACTGATTAAGATGACCGCCATATCGTGTTACTCCACCATGTTCTTTCAAATTAAAATGACCATTTAGTGAATCACAGATATTACCATCCATAATTTTCCTCACAAGTTCAAAAGCACGTTTCTTTTTAAATGCATAACTGTCTGAAGCTTTGGATCTTGAACGGGATCAGCGAAAATAATTTTCAGGGCTCGTTGGTAGATGAAATCCAATCCGTTCACCTGCAGTTGAGTTAAGTTCAAATTCAATACTCCACAATATGTCATTACTGGGAGAATCATGCCTTGATATATTGGTTTGGCAGAGATCGTGGTCAAGTTAGGTCTAATTTTTGACTATAATCGCAACCTTGATGATGCCCGTTTGAAACAAGCATCAAGGTATGAATTTAGACTTAACGTCGAATCAATTTCAACACCGAGATATCTATATTCCGTTGCAGGATTTATGATGAAATTTCGGTAAGGGACAGACAATTTTCCACCCAAATTACTCCAACGTTTACCCGTTCCGAATAGCAGTGCTTCCGTTTTTCATTTTCTGAGATTAATTATTAAGATATTTTCATCCAACCACTCAGCAATATTAACCGTATCATTTGATAGTTTCAACTTAATCGACTCCAGATCTTTTGCAGCAATACACAAAACAACATTATTAGCATATGTAGTATAATTACATTGCTTTATGACGTCACTGATGTCGTTGGAGCCCTGTAGCACACCTATAATAGAGACCTTACGATTTTAGGACGGCAACGCGACGACGACGGCCAAAATAAACTCCTTCAAATAAATGGTGGTAAAGATAATTCGTCGCATATTATCAATCGTATGAATTTAATAAAGTCTTAGAAGTTGAAGACATGGGTTTTATGGTTGGGAAGAGTTCTCCTGAACCCAGTTTGAAGTTGCGGCTTGAAATGCAGTCGTTGTATCAAGACGTAAAAATCTGTGATTTGGCGTTGTAAACAAAGCGAGAGATGTCTAAATTGTAAAATTTTTCAATTCTTTTCAATGATCTATTGTATTGGTAGGCGTTGCCGTCCTAAAATCGTAAGGTCTCTAATAGGCCCGGTTAGAGGGCGAACTTTTCATGCGCCGAATCTTAAGCCTGGTTCACACTGGCAATTCTGTCGACGATTTTTCTCCTCTTGGCAAATGTGATCGAATGAATGACATACAAAAGACTTACAATTGTTTATTTCTGAAAAGCGACTCTATAAATTTGTGTCGCATAATACGACTTGTCTTATCGCATCTTCGGGTCATGTCGAACTTAATCAAAACCTGCCGAACTTAATAGGCAATTCCAGCTTTTAATTTATGCGCGCAGGGGAGGATATCATATTGCTGATTATGACGAAAAATATAAAAATAACGGCCGTGTAAACACGGAGTGACAGCTTATACTTGTAAATATTGAATTTTTTCGGTTGTTTCGGCAGTTTTTCAGCAATATGATAGCTTACTTCCCATCACTCCATGTGTGCATAAATTAAAAGCTGGAATTGCCTATTGATTTATACGCCGCTCCAGCGTCGCACTTAATCCTTGCATTAGATTTGGCGCATGAAAAGTTCGCCGTCTAAACCGGGCCTAAGACCGACACGACTCGAAGATACGACAAGACAAGTCGTATATGCGACACAGGTTCGACATCGATTTAGACGCCGTGTTTTTCATGCGCCGAACCTAATGCATAATTATTTTTTAAACATGATATGATTATCATATATTTGCATTTGTAAATATGTCCAATATAGTGCCCTCGCAATTCAGTATGGTACAATTAAGTTCCACCTCTAAATCAGTTTCCGATATTTTGCCGTATCTACGACGGCGCATGAAAAGTTCGCCTAAGAAAATCAGAAACCTGAGATAGATGGTTATTATAAGTCACACGTAGAGTACGGTGGAACAAATAATCTTTAAACCTTTCTAATTCTCTTCCTTTCACGATCTGCCAGATGTTGTCAGCGGATATCAAGTTAGCCTTATTCGCCGACGATGCAAAATGCTCGCGGATCATAACAAGCCCTAATGATTGCATTATGCTACAGGAAGATCTAAATAGTCTCAGCAAGTGGATTGAAACCTGGGCGTTGTCACTTAATGTGAAAAAGTGTGAAGCAATGAGGATTTCCAGAAAATGCAACAGCTTAGCCACGTTTCTCGATGTTGCTCCGTATGTTTCCGGTGGTTGCCCTCTCTCGGTGGTACCCATCCAAACAGACCTTGGGGTACCGGTCACGAACAAACTATCGTGGAGTTCTCAGTCATATAGCATTTGTTGTAGCTAAAGCCAACCGCATGTTTGGCCTTTTGCACCGTCACTGCTATGCTCACATTGGTTCTTATAGTGAGCGATTATTGTACTTGGCATTTGTCCGTTCACACCTCGGTTACGCCATTAAGGTCTGGGTTCCAGAATCTAGTATTTCTGATATCAGACTACTGGAGGGAGTTCAGCGCCGAGCAACTCGTTTTATTCTCCATTGCATTCCTAAACCGGAAGAAAGACCAGAGTACTAATCTCGACTCGTTTCATTAAACTTGTGGCAAATTTTGTAATGGTTCGAGTATCATGACTTTTGTTTTATGTATAAAAGCATAAATGGCCTGTACTTCCCTCATAAACTACCCCCTTGACCAGTATATTTCATTTTGTCACTGGCAAGACCAGAACAACTCAATGCAACCTTAATCTCCGTCCTCACTCCACTCGTACCACAGAAGAATATCTAATACAAGACAAGCTACTTCCTTATCAACATTCAAAACGAAAATTTATTTATTCTACAGCGCAAAACTTGGAAACAGCTTTGACACTGAACGACCAAGAACATGGGAAACTGTGAGCCCTAAATCCAGGACCACTAGCGAGATTAACCGTTGCTAGGCTAATAAATTTAGAAGTGCTTACGTCACGCAATTTTCAATCCATCAAAACATTAGGTATATCCAATGTAATGTGGGACACATATGGATCAAATATTTAACTAATAACATTTTTACTAATAACATATTCAGTAATTTCATCCTTTTTCACTTTATTTCAACCTTCATTTTTGTATTGTGTAATTAATTGTCCATTAGAACTTCGTAATAATTTGTTTTTCTCTGGTTTCACATATGTCTCGTACTCCTAAACTCTCTTGCATTCTAGTTCTACTCTGCAAATTCTATCTACACCCCCCTTAAAAAAACCCTGCTGAAGAAGACTGTTAGGTCGAAACGCGTACAGCGTTGCACTTCCTATTCAAATTCAATCTCTCGCTCTTATATATCCGCGCCTTTTATCGTGTCACATAAAAATTTCACGTATTTCAGTTTCTATCTAATCGTAGTTTCCCTTTTGGGCTACTGGTCCTCATTATTTAGGCTACACAATGTCTTACACCAGTACTTGTCCAATTACCTATTTCAAACCAACCAATGAGTGAATGGCGGATTGGGGGGGGGGGTCTAATAGATGATTCCCGTTATTACGTTTTCGTGTAGCGCCTTGCATTGTGGTTATAGTGATTTCACTGATATTCAAGATGGCTTATTTTTTGTCCCGACCCGTGCAAGAACTTTTAAAAAAGCTAGGGTCAGGTGCACGATAGCCAACAGCAAAATATTCGCGAAAACATTCAATATTTTCATTCGAGGCCGCTATGTTTATCAGTGATACCACTATAACCACAATGCAAAGCGCTACGAAAACGTAATAATGAGAATCATCTATTACTTTACGGTCGAGTAAACCTGTGCAATCTTAAAAGCTTCATTGCTGCATGCTCATTTATGGGGTTCATATGTGGGGGTTCATGTTTGGGGTTAACCTCGCAGAATTTCGAGTCCGTTCGTTAGCCCCAGCCTCTATCTCTCTCTATTCGCTGCTTTGATATATTTAAATAAGTCTTAAAAGTTTTATGCCTGGGTGTGCTGTGCGGAACGCTTCAGCGAGAGAGCCTAGCAGATTTCGGTAAAATGGTCCCTGATTTCAAAAAAGTGGTCCCTGGTCTGGTTGCCAAGCATATCGCATTTGCAAATAGAAAATGTTATGGAAATTTCTTTTGCGTTTATAATTAAGTCATTAGTTTTGCTCTAATGCTCTCGGAACAATGAAATAGACTACGTTTCGCTACCATACGGTCAGAATGGAATAACGGGCTAAACTTTTAATTGAGCACATTTTTAATACAGTTTGAATTTGGTTATGTAGACATCAAACATGATCAACGAACATTGTCATATTATTTATAAGGTTATTTGTATATATAAATTTTCCGCCATATTAAAAATGCTGAAACCTGCTAGGCGCTCTGAAGCACCTTTAGCGGTGACGTCACACCTAGATCCCAGTCTCGTACAACATCCACGTTTTTTCTCGCGCTTGCTTCAGAACGACTGGGACTAGGCTGCACTCTATGGTCTCAGTCAGTCTCAATCCCAATCCTCTACCGTGCAAAATGGTCTTGAAAAGGACAGGTTCCGCTGTTCACATGGCACCGTCTAATTTAAAAGCCATTCTAGCAGAAAACCAAACCTAATTTTATTTGGTCTAGAATTCTGCCGTTAGCAGTGCTGGAATTCGTCCGCTTTCATGCGCCCCGCGTGAACGCAAGGCGAAACCCGACGAATTTGAGTACGGTACCAAATTCATCCGGTGTGAACGGGGCCATAGAGATCAGTATTTGTTCATCGCCAACTATAAATTATTCATAATTACAAGATATTAGCGCAGGCTTTTTTCAACCCAGACCCATCTTTCCATCTATCTGTAGTTAAAATTTTCAGTATGAACAGATAAAAGCGTCCTAAGTGACCTAAGTGAGTTCAGCATTTTGAACAGTTTAAATTTTTTTTCCGATTCCCGATTGCTATGTGTTTATTCGTTCATTTTGAGAGGAAATAATATTAAACAATTATTGAATGAGGTCGAGTAGGATATGAGGAATTATTAAGGCCGAGGTTTGTGTTATTTCCGAAGCCGAAGGCTGAGGCAGAATACTAGTCGGAATACTAAAAAAAGGTCGGCGACCCTTTCCTTTCAGGAAGCCATTTGATTTTCCAGCTTTTGGCATAAGCTGCATAAATTAGCGTGACGTACGTCATAGCGTGTTACATTGTTTTTAAAAATGTCACGAAATTACGTAAAACGCGGTAATATTCGTTTTAAATATTCCACGGTGATGTCATAACTCCAAATTTGGGAAGCTACCTAGCAAATTTGACGATTTCACCAAGAGCTCCTAGCCAATCAAAACTCTTGAATTATTTTCAATAGATCATGATAGTAATTATTCACCTCCGCAGACAACTCTTCAGCACAGCGGGTTTTTATTGCGAATTATTGAGGTCGAGGGATAATGACGTCGTGCACAAGACTCTAGCCTCATGTGAAAAAGAAGATGTTTATTTTTTGCAAGTAATTTGTTTCGTCACTGTGGGCCGAGAAGACGCAAAACACCTACTAATAAATGCCCTAATTTCCGTGACGTATACTTATGGGCACTTTAAAACCTATCAATACAATAAAACAATAAATATTTTATCAGCACAGTATGTTAAACAAAATATAAGTTGGCTTACAGTTGCTTCTTGGCATTTTCTCGCTGGAAACTCAACTAAGTCCTACTCATCATTTCTCGAGTATCATGATTTTCGACTCCAAACTATTCTGGACGGTGCTGCTATACTACTTCACCGTAATCCTGGGTATAGCTTTTAGGAGAGAAGCAAATGGACACGCTCAAATATTTTTTCAAATCAAACAAGGTACGTAGAAAATATCATTCAACAATCTGTCTAATTTTGGAACCTAAATATTGAAGTTTGGTGCAGAACCCAAAACCGAACCACTTGAACGTAAATATACATGGCACGTTCAGACCAAATGTTTATATTGTTAATGTTGCTTGCCCTCACGATAAGTAATTTGCAGTATCCAAATTGAGTCGACTATAACTTACTAAAAAGTACTTTCTGGATATCGCGAATGGGCATCCAGCGCTCATGCAAGGTTCTAATATTTTAGGCATTGCACACATTAAAAATATCAGCAAGTGAATGGACTTAATGCACGACAAGTTTAATAGATAAGATCGTATGTTGTGCGTTTTTCATCATCACTGACATTATTTTTTTCAGGTGTTCGATCCCAACGCAAACCATTCATCAGTTTAAGAGCGAAGACATCAATCCAGTGCGCGGTATTTTGTCTGGACGAAAAAACCTGCAAATCTGTAAACTATGCTGAATATGCCTCTATCAAAGATGGTCAGGAGAATTGTGAATTACACAATGAAACCAAGAATGATGACGGAAATCCAATAGAATTCCTGAAAGATGATAGATACACTTTCTATCAGATACCCGGAGCATCACACAAACCAGAAAAGAAACAGAAGATAGAAAATGCAACTGAACAGGTATATATCTATCTTCCTTTATCACAGGAAAAAATAGTGACATCCATATACTATGAATTAAGGTTTGCATCCCTAAATCCATATTATTTTCATACTACATCCATAGTGATGCTTGTGAATAAATAATAAGTAAATAAATTTCAAGCCCGTATATAGTTAGGTGCGGCTATTTTCTATTTTCCAACAATGGGAAAGAACGCACTCTATCTATAGGAGTTAGATTTACTTAGTTATACCTTGTTTATATTAGTTTAAGGATATTGCAGATCGAAATTATGGAGTGGAAATTTATATACATTAATTAGACCTACCCAGAAACAGCTGCGAAAAATACGACTTCAGGTATCTGGCGAAAATCGAAACTGCGGCCCTGCGATTCCGGTGCAGCACTCTAACCAACTTGGCTACAGAGACCAGTTGTCGAGCTCTAACCACAAGTTCATGTATATATACTAGGGTACTGCCATGTATAGGTTTATTCAATCGAGTGAGATACCAACAAAACCTTCTTTATATTACCAATTTATTATTTTTATCCGACGTTACAGCAGTATATTGTGCATGCTCCACTTTGTAACTGCTGATTCGTTTAACAATTTACGTGAATAAAGTGAGAGTTAACAGTATTGTGATGTACACATACTGAACAAGCCTATACATGTAGATTTTCTAAATTTCGTTTCAGCCAAACACACCTTCACTAAACAGAAGTTGTCTTGACTATTTTAACCATGGTAGTAAAACATCGGGTCATTACACCATCTTTAATGGGAGAAAAGCATATCGCGCAGTGTATTGTGATATGGAATCTGAACCAGGATCTGTTTGGACTCTCATCATGTCCTTCGCGAGAGAAAACAAAGATGTCGATTCATTTAGATTGAAAGCATTGTATGAACCTTCGCCAGAGAACAGTGGGATTCCAAATTGGACCAAGTACCGAATAAGCAATGGTTTAATGTATATAATAAAGAACACGACAACTCACTGGCGAGTTACATGCAGTTTTCCGCAATATGGTGTCAACATCAGCACTGACTACGTCCGAGCTGCGTTCGCTGATTTTGATCTCATGGGAGAATTTTGGAGGGAATGCAAGAAAGTGAGTCATGTAAGTGTCATGGGACAGTCTTGTTCAGAATGTACGGCACATTGGTCGCAGGGTAATGGCAGTACACCACATATCGCTGCTGTTGATGAGGATGTTTGTGATATAAAAAGTGATAAAAGTGGAAACAACTATTTTGGTGCGTACGAAAAATACAGTGCCACATTTCGTTGTACAGAAAATGCAACTTCAACAACGAATTACTGGTTTGGTGCCTATGTCTGATAAGACAGCACGCGACGCAGCCTGAACAATTTATGTGGAACTCTTGGATATTGACTGCATTACAAGAACTATATATTTCAGTATTATTTAAAGTTGATGCTAGCTAATGTAGCATATTACATCGTAATTTTTTGCGCGAATTAAGACTGGTTTGATGGTTTCTACTGTAAGAAATGTTTGCGCGAGAACTGACTCGGTGTTTAAGAAATCCTTCAAAACGTAGAATTTACCCATATGTAAAATTCCTACTGTGATCACAGAAACCTTGATAGTATAAACTAGCCCCTATGTTAATGTACTCACATCCCATATTGGTATTTAACTATCTATGAGAGGACCACGAAGACACGTAGCTTAGAGTATCATTTAATATAGTAATATAGATTATCATAGCTATATCTTTGCGGATTGCAATGGAATATTTTGTCTGCAGGTGTGAATGGTAGAATATATTAATATCTTTGCTTTTATTATAGTGAAACCTATCGCTATATTAAATCTTGTTGTAACATGATGTCTCGAATTCTATTGTTCTTTGAGCAGTTTATCATAGCTGCATACCCTCTGAAGCGATATTTGGCAAGCACGACAAAGCAGCTATAGAATGTTTCAAAGAGTCCAAACTGGAATTGAGGACTTGATAGTTGTACGAATTATTTGAACCTGTATACAAAATTAATTGCATGAACCGTTGCCGCACTATATAAGTTGGCAACTGTCAAGATTGCCAAAAGACGAAAAACATGTCGTATTTTATACAAAGGACAAAGGATTTTTGCTTTAAACAAAGCCAGAGGGACTCATAAACATTCATTTAAACTTTTTTTATTCATTGCCATAAGAAATTTAAATGCTTTTAGCCAAATATCATCTCGTTTTTTTTGTGTTTTTTTTATATATATATAAAGTGCACGAATTTAAAAAGCGCGAATTATATGATTTATGACGTATTGTGAGTCAAGGTTTTTTACGAGGATTGAGCGTGGTAATTGATTGTAACGGCTTATTAATAAATCGCATAGATTTTTCCCCAGCTTTCTTGCATAGATGTAATATTGCATGCATGGTAATACAAATATCCATGGATATCTTCGAGATTTTTATATCGTGCATTTGTGCCAGATGTGGCCTATAATTTCGTGAAATTCATAAGCACTTAAAAGCTGGTAGCATAATGTTCATCATTTAGTGAAGACTATAAATATTTTATCACCAAATACTTAGAAAAACAAACTTACTATAACAATACTGCCTCGTAACTGTTGCTACTATGGCTCGGGTTGCTTTTGCGTGGATTTTCATCCTCCCCCTCGCCCATCCCACGAGTGTCATCCCGCGCCCTATTCACGCAACGGGGTAGGAAACCAAAGCGCTAAGGTAGAAGCCAGATAACAGAATCATATTCTTTCAAACTTTCTGTGGAGATTTTTTAGTTTAATAATTGTTTCACTCCCCGGTTTCTGACGCGAACATCGTATAGTAGGCAGTTGCATTTCACAGCGGACAATTGCGTTTCAGAGCGGGCCGGGTGAAAAATACCCGGCCAAATCTGAAAGGCTCCTTGGCTAGGACCTTGGCGTCAGTATTTTGATGACGAATCATATCGTGGCAGCGGTTACGCTTTTTAGGCCGAGTCGACCTTCTGTGTGCCTGCGCCACCGCACTCAAATTCGTCCGGTTCTACACGTTCACACGGAATAGGAATAATTATACGAGACAATACGTGTTCACACCGAACCGGATGAATTGTTGCTCCGAAAGTATTTACGTACTCGCGCGCAGATTAGCTCAATCAGTCTCAATCCTAATTCTCTACCGTGCAAAATGGTCTTGAAAAGGACAGGTTCCGCTGTTCACATGGCGCCGTCTAATTTAGGAGCCATTCCAGTGCAAAACGAAAACCTAATTTTATTTTGTCTCGAATTATACCAGTTAGCTGTGCTGGAATTCGTCCGCTTTCATGCGTCCCGCGAGAACGCAAAACGAAACCCGACGAATTTGAGGTTCTGAATTCATCCAGCCTCGAGTGAACGCGGCCATAGACACCAGTCTTTGTCCATCGCTAAATATAAATTATTCATAATGACAAGACATTGGCGCGATTTTTTTCAACCTAGACCCATCTTTGCATGTATCTATAGTTAAAATTTTCAGTATGAATAGATAAAAGCGCCAAAGTTTGTCAAGACTTTTGAACAGTTTGAGCAACATGCTAAATTGTTTTACAATTTCCCAACTGCTATATGTTTTTCGTTCATTTTGAAAGGAAATAATATTAAACAATTATTGAATGAGGTCGAGTAGAATATGAGGAATTATTAAGACCGAGGTTTGTGCTATCTTCCGAAGCCGAAGACTGAGGCAGATAACACAAATCGAAGGGTGAGGCAGATAACACAAATCGAGGTCTTAATAATTCCTCATATCCTGGGAGAACCGAATTCAATAATTGTTTTATTACTTATTTGTTGGAATACACAAAAAATGTCGGCGAACCTTTCCTTTGAGGAAGCCATTTGTATTTTCCAGCTTTTGGCACATATATGCCGCATAAATTGGACGTCATAGCGTATTGCATTGTTTTTTAAAAATATCATGAAATTGCGTCAAACGTGGTATATTTGTTTTCAATATTCTACGGTGATGTCATAACTCCAAATTTGGGTAGCTACCGAGGGAATTTGACGATTTCACCGAGAGCTCCTAGCCAATCAAAACTCTTGAATTATTTTCAATAGATCATGATAGTAATTATTCACCTCCGCAGACAACTCTTGAGCACAGCGAGTTTTTATTGCGATTTATTGAGGTCGAGGGATAATGAGGCCGTGCACACGACTCTAATCTCATGTGAAACAGAAGATGTTTATTTTATGCAAGTAATTTGTTTCTTTACCATGGGCTGAGAAGACGCAAAACACCTACTAATAAATATCCTAATGTCCGTGACGTACTTAAGTACAGGCACTTTAAAACCTATCAATATAATAAAAACAATAAATATTTTATCAAAGTATGTTAATTTTAAACAAATTATAAGTCGGCTTACAGTTGCTTCTTGCTCATCTTTCCCTACTCATCATTTCTTGAGTATCATGATTTTCGACTCGAGCTCCATTCAAAGCAAACTATTCTGGACGGTGTTGCTATGCTACTTCTCCGTAATCCTGGGTATAGCTTTTAGGAGAGAAGCAGATGGACACGCTCAAATATTTTTTCGAATTAAAAAAGGTGCGTAGAAAATATCATCGAGTCAACTATAACTTACTTAAAAATACTTTCTGGATACCCTTACTAAAAAATACTTTCAGGATTGGATATCCAGCCCCAAAGGTTTTAATATTTTAGCCGTTGCACACATTCAAAATATCAGCAAGCGAATGGACTTCATGCACGACAAGTTTAATAGATAAGATCGCGTGTTGCGCGGTTTTTTTTTCATCATCACTGACATTATTTTTCAGGTGTTCGATCCCCGCGCAAAGCATTCATCAGTTTAAGAGCAAAGACATCAATCCAGTGCGCGGTATTTTGTCTGGACGAAAAAACCTGCAAATCTTTAAACTATGCTGAATATGCCTCTATCAAAGATGGTCAGGCGAATTGTGAATTACACAATGAAACCAAGAATGATGACGGAAATCCATTAGAATTCCTGAGAGATGATAGATACACCTTCTATCAGATACCTGGAGCATCACACAAACCAGAAAAGAAACAGAAGACAGAAAATGCAACTGAACAGGTATATATCTATCTTCCTTTATCACTGGAAAAAATAGTGACATACATATACTATGAATTAAGAATTACATCACTAAATTCATATTATTTCCATACTACATCCATAGTATTGAAATTACAATTACTATGAAAATTGGATTTCCATATACTAGTCCATATACAAAGTAAATTTTGAATAAATTTCAAGCCCGTATACAGTCAGGGGCGGCTATTTTCTATTTTCCAACAATGGGAAAGAACGCACTCTATCTATAGGAGCTAGATTTACTTAGTTATAGACCCATTGCACATGACGTCACAGCGCCAGTAACGATGCATCTAGAGGACAAATTAGCAAT
Source organism: Paramuricea clavata (assembly GCA_902702795.2). NCBI lineage: Eukaryota > Metazoa > Cnidaria > Anthozoa > Malacalcyonacea > Plexauridae > Paramuricea > Paramuricea clavata. The sequence goes on along the minus strand of CACRXK020003191.1, from coordinate 6,144 downwards.
CTATGCATAATAGAACTTTTGTAAACAAAGCAAATTTTGTAAAAGTTTATAATAATTTTGTGTTAAAATGGTTAATTTTTTCGCTGTATGTGGTTGTTGTACCCGTACGGATATTGTTAGGTAACATCTGGAGGACACTCTAAGGATTTGTAACGTCTAGACAAAAATTTCATCATAGCTTGAAAGAGCATCACAAAATTAGTAATATTCCACAGTTTTGTTGCAAAATGTTGTAAAATGTGGATAATATAGCCTTGCGAAATTTGCAATTTTCAGTCATTTTAGATTACAAACGGGAAATGGTTACCACTTCTGTGCGTAATACAAAATGACTGAAAAATACAAACTTCGCAAGGCAATATTATCCACATTTTACAACATTTTGCAACGAAACTTTGGAATATTACTAATTTTGTGATGCTCTTTCAAGCTGTGATGAAATTTTTGTTTAGGCTAGTTAAGAACAAAATTTTGGAAAAGTGGTAACCATTTCCCGTTTGTAATCTAAAATGACTGAAAATTGCAAATTTCGCAAGGCTATATTATCCGCATGTTACAACATTTCGCAACGAAACTTTGGAATATTACTAATTTTGTGACGCTCTTTCATGCTATGATGGAATTTTGTCTAGACTTGTTGAGATCAAAATTTTGGTTAATTGGGGAATGGTCCATTACACCTACCCAGAAACAGCTGCGAAAAATGCAACGTCAGGTATCTGGCGAAAATCGAACCTGCGATTCCGGTGCAGCACTCTAACCAACTTAGCTACTACAGAGGCCAGTTGTCGAGCCCTAACCACAAGATCATGTATACAGTATATACTAGGGTACTGCCAGGTTTACCGCAGTATTTTGTGTGCATACTCCACTTTGAAACTGCTGATTCGTTTAACAATTTGCTTGAATGAACAAAAAGTGAGAGTTGACAGTATTGTGATGTACACATACTGAACAAGCCTATACATGTAGATTTTCTAAATTTCGTTTCAGCCAAACACACCTTCACTAAAAGGAAGTTGTCTCGACTATTTTAACCATGGTAGTAAAACATCGGGTCATTACACCATCTTTAATGGGAGAAAAGCATATCGCGCAGTGTATTGTGATATGGAATCTGAACCAGGATCTGTTTGGACTCTCATCATGTCCTTCGCGAGAGAAAACAAAGATGTCGATTCATTTAGATCGAAAGCATTGTATGAACCTTCGCCAGAGAACAGTGGGATTCCAAACTGGACCAAGTACCGAATAAGCAATGGTCTAATGTATCTAATAAAGAACACGACAACTCACTGGCGAGCTACATGCAGTTTTCCGCAATATGGTGTCAACATCAGCACTGACTACGTCCGAGCTGCGTTTGCTGATTTTGATCTCACGGGAGAATTTTGGAGGGAATGCAAGAAAGTGAGTCATATAAGTGTTATGGGACAGTCTTGTTCAGAATGTACGGCACACTGGTCGCAGGGTAATGGCAGTTCACCACATATCGCTGCTGTTGGTGAGGATGTTTGTGATATAAAAAGTGATAAAAGTGGAAACAACTATTTTGGTGCGTACGAAAAATACAGTGCCACATTTCGTTGCACAGAAAATGCAACTTCAACAACGAATTACTGGTTTGGTTCTTATATTTGATACGACTGCATGAGATGCAGCCTCAGTGAATTACAGCAGTTGAACAATTTGTGTGGAACTCTTGTATATTGACTGCATTACAAAAATATACATTTCAGTATTATTTAGATTTGATGCTAGGTTATGTAGCATATTATATCGTAATCTCTGTTAGCACATGCAGTAGGAATTTTGGGTATATATAGGTAATTTGTAAGAAATGTTTGAGAGAACTGACTTGCTATGTAATACTGAGTCAGTTCTCTTCAAAACTTAGAATTTATCAATGCAAAAGTCCTAGTTAGTCCTACAGAGGCTTTGACAGTGTAACCTAAAAGTATATGTACCCACAATGTATATTGGTATTATATACATGCACCTATCAGAATGTAGCTACGTGAGGACCACGAAAACTCGTGCTTAGAGTATCATATTCATATATAATTATGTAGATCATCATACCTGATGGATTGCAATGGAATATTTGGTCCGCGGGTTTGAATGGTAGAATTGTAGACTGAATATATTAATATCTTTACTTTAAAATTCTTATTATGGTGCTATATTAAATCTTGTAGTAACGTGGTGTCTCGAATTCTATTGTTCTTTGAGGTAGGTTATCATATAGCCGTATACCCTCGGAAGCGACATATTGCAAGCACGACAAAACAGCTAAAAATGTTTCAAAGCATCTGAACTGGAGTTGAAGACTTGACACTTGTACGAATAATTTGAACCTTTATATTATAGGTATTAAAACTGTAAAACAATGTTTATATTTTGGCAACTGTCAAAATTGCTAAAAGACGAAAAACATGTCGTGTTTTAAAAGGCTTTTCGCTATTAACAAAGCCTGAGGGACTCAATATAAACATCCATCGAAACTAATTTGTTTTATTTTGTTAAGATATTCTTGAAACCGTTAAATTCGATGTCGCGACAAGAAAATTCGCGGTACCGTGCAACTGCATGGGACCTAGCTTGTTCGCTAAAATTGAAGATGGGAAACTGCGATGAAAAAAAACGCACTTAGATAATTGCAATACGCATGCAAATGACGAAATAACAAATTGTAAAACATTTTTTTGCGGATTATTTCCGCTCAGTTTAAAATTTGCAACTCAACAATTTGTCGTTCGAGAGTGTATTCAGCTAAAGTTCTTCGTATGACGGTAAGGAATTATTATTATTATATGGCAAGCATTTGTTTTGATGAATCGCGCAATTTGATTGGCTGCTGACGAGGCAGGATTTTCCCGTATTGCCCACGGGCAATACGTGATTTTTATTGCCCTGCGACGAGAGCCGAGTTTCAAACAGCAAAAAGTGTCTAAAAGTCTTTCAAAACTATTCAAAACGAAGAAAAATAAACCTAAAATAAAAAGAGGAGCAACTGCTGTGGTTAAAGAACTTTCTCCATACGTTTTTGTTAGCGAAAATCAAAATGACAAGGTAAATTTTACAATGTTTATAACTATAAAAGCAGTTAGGAATAGTTGTGTTTTGACAATGCGAAGAGCTTCAAATTTTATTTGCATGCAGATAGCCAGGAGGAATTTGACATCATCCTAAATAAAAAATACAACTAAAACAGCCACAGATTTATAATTTTACCCTGATAGATAAAAAGAGACATAAATATGAGATGAAGCGAACTAAAAAGTACTTGTTTTTGTAATTTTATTGAATTTTATTGTTTTCATATATTTGTTGTCTTTGATTAAATGACGAAATACCTCGTATTTTTCTCGAAATACTATCCAAACTGTGTTAGTATTCTATATAAAAAGTACTGTAGAGCAGTTTTACTAACCAAAGAACATTTTTTACAATTTTTTTTTTGCAAACTGTTTCGGACTTTGTACTTTGCCCGCGCGTGACCTTTTCTTCCATTTTTTACAAACGTACAATGCCATATAATAAAAAACTGTTCGGGCAGTACGGGAAAATATCCAACCTCGGTCTTGCTGTATTGACCTCGCCATAGCTCGGTCAATACAGCAAGACCTCGGTTGGATATTTTCCCATACTGCCCTCACTCTCGGTTAGTAAGTTATTAATATTATTATCTTCACGACTTAAAGCCGGTTACAGACGAGCACGTTTTCTATGATAAGTTTTCATATGACAAGTACTTTACTATGCTAGCTTTTCAACAAGTGCTTTTGTCCAAGAAAATTGGCAAAGTACAAATTTTGTTCGTCTGTACGGGTGGACAAAGAAAATTTGGCTAAGTAATTTGAGCACTTGCATGCGGTTGGTCAGCGATCTATCGTTGATTAAAGGTCTGTTCATATGAACCGCGGGCTGGCGCGGTATACCAGGTTAGCTCGCTTTGCTGGGCCAAGTTTTTATTTGTTTCACATGAGACGGGCTAGTCCGGCAAGCGCTGTCGAAATTCCCGCGTGATTTTTGGAGGGAAGGTAATAGTTTTTTTATTTTGCAAAAAGGCAAAATGTTATTTCTATTGACGAAAACTGCTTCAGAATTAGTTTTCATTTTATTGATCTGTTCCTTGTTTTGAATTTTTACATGCTTTAATATAGTGACACAATTTCCAGCCCGCTAATTAGTGCGTTCATATATTAGCCCGGGAAGGCGAGATCTCGCCTTCCTCAAGCGGGAGCCCGGCATGCAATTCCCATGTGAATCAAAACTCGAAAACACATAAAAACAATATACTAGGCGAGATCTCGGCACTTGCAAGTCAGCCCGGTTTACCGAACCAACTCGGTTTACCGAACCAGCCCGCCTCATATGAACATGCAGGTCCTAGCTCCCACCGGGCACACGACGTTGTTTCAACGTTGAAATTTGGTTGAAAAAAGGTTGCGACGTCGACAACCTAATATCAACGTTGCTCTGACGTTGTTTTACGAACGTTGGTTCAACAGCAGCAAACAGACGTCGAATCAACGTTCGTTCATGGTTGCTTATACGACGTCAACTTGTGAAGTAATCTCAACGTTGTTTCAACGTGGATTCAACGTTGAATTATGGTTGACGAGATTGGCAACCTAATCCCAACGTTGTTTCAAAGTCAAAGTCAAAAGAGTAACGTCAATCCAATTTGCATTTTCAATCCTTTTTCAACGTCTATCCAACGTCTGAGTGTTCATTTCCAACGTTGATTCAACGTTGAGTAGACGTCGTTTTGCCCGCTGGAATTATAGCTATGATCGTGGTGTCATGCAGAATTAGCCCAAAACTTTCTTGCAATTAGCCTTTCTCAAGGTCTATAACGCCCGTATTCTAAAAGCTCACTCACACTCACACTCAATGAGTGGAGGTTCAATCTGAGCTTTTCTTGAGTGTCAATGCTGTTTTTGAATAGTTAGAGGGTTAGTGTCATACCTTACTATGTGACTACTCACCCTCCAGCTATTCAAAAACAGCATTGACACTCAAGAAAAGCTCAGATTGAACCTCCACTCATTGAGTGTGAGTGAGCTTTTAGAATACGGGCGTAAATGCGCCATTTTTGCATGGGTACTATTTTATAAACAACGGTGAAAAATCTAAGCGATGTGAAAATAATTTTTCAAATATTTAACTGTAAATCGATTTGTAATGATTATACTTACAACTATAGTTATAGAAAGATTCATTTTCACTGTTTACCTTCCCTGTTCTAAAATGGTTGCCACCCAAGAATGGCGGCGTGAGAAAGGCTAATTGACAAAGAAAACTTGTCATAGAAGACTAACTGCTCGTCCGTGACCGACTTAAATGTAAATAAAACAACCTAAGAATACTCATGCCAGCTGTTTCAATGTATAGTCTTCCCAAATACCTGTCTGAGACCTGTTTCAAAAGTCGTGCTTCTGATGTGCCGAAATAAACGCATTAAAAACAATATTCAATAAATAATCAGCTGATATGCCTCATTATAATACAGTGTACTAGTGCGTTCGGCAAATGAAAAGCGCAACGTTTGAAACAGGCCTCACGAAATTTAATGCATTCAAAGGCGCGCATGCTATGCGAATTGTTTTCCCCAATTCGAAATATTAAAATATATCGCATTTATATACAGGGTGTCCCAAAAACCTCCGCAAAACCATTGAAATAACGTATTGTTAAAATTTGAATGCCTTAGCACAAAAGCCCGCCGCACACGAGAGCAACTTGCTGAGCTAACCGCCTCGCGTGGCAGCTATAGCTCAGCAAGTTTCTCTCTTGTACGGATAGTTTTCGTGAGGATTTGACCTCTCGAGGCCTTGAGGAAATATCTATCGTACTTGATATTTTTCACCTCGCAAGGAAAAAATCTCAGCCTCTGCGGATATTGTGAGATAAGTACTGAGCTGTTTGAATCAATTAGCCAATGACAAACCATACTCTAGTTTCTTCATGTGACTAGGAACAAAATGGAGGAAAATGCAAATGATTTTGTCAATTATATTGTCGTTGAGTAGTTTTTTCAACTTGTGCGGTGAAAATATACATATAGCTGAGCTAGCTGCCACGCGAGGCGGCAGTGGCGCCGTGGGACCCATGTTTTTTTGTTTTTTTTTTTGGGGG
>CACRXK020003190.1:0-37742 GCA_902702795.2 Paramuricea clavata | reverse complement strand
AGAAAAACAAAATGGCGGCTCAAACTGAATTTCCGATTTTTGCGAACGAGAAAACGGCAAGTTGTTCGCTTTTTATAGCCTTTACAGGATTAAAAACACAATGAAAAAACTCCCACAAATTGTTTACAGGTTAGCAAATGAATTTTTAAAATTTAAAATGGTTAAAAATATATATTTTTGAAGAAATAATCGGCCGAAAAATATTGAAAATATCCGAAAAGCAAAGTCTGTGAATTCAGACCTTGTGTATATAATAAAACAGTTATTCCACTCACTCTCGTCGAATATGAGCGATAGTCGATTCGGCGTAGCCTGCGTAGCAGGCGGTATTCGCGGGCACGAGAGAATGGGAAGCTATTGAAGCTCTTTCACGACCTCTAGGCAGAACAGTTTAGAACTGATAGAAGTATTAAATAGATTTAGTTTAGGTTTCCTACTGTACTGTAGTAATACTGCTCACTCGTACCCAGTCGTCAATGTGTACATATATAGATCAGTGACTGAGGAGTGTGATTGATCTTTCCCATCATGCACTATTATTTTTTTCAATCCTCATTCAGGGACTGGGTACGAGTCAGGTAACACTGGGGCACGCCAAAGAATAGACTCGGCATTCTTTTCTTTTTCCAAGGTAATCCATTAAACAACAGACCACTGTGTACATTATCTTTGAATTGTCGCTATCATTTACTGTACAATCTTGGTGTACAAATGCTACATGACGGTCGACCATTGGTTGCTTTTGATTGTCTTATTGAGTCCGTTCAAGTTTATCAGTCCAATCCAAGACTATGGCTACGTCTAGCTGAATGTTGTATTATGGCTCATCAAATGGTAAGAGATATTGCTTTGGTAGCAAAAGGGTAAAACGAATACAAATAGGTGTTCTAAATTTGTCATTTACGTCGCCTGGGTTTGAGTTACAGTAGCTATATTGCAATCTTGTTCCCGGCACGTGAGTGCATGACCTTTTGCCTGCACGACCTCTTGCCGCGCTTTGAAATAATACACGTCCCTCTCACTTTTGGATATTCGTAATATAATATACAAATAATGAATGTCTATGAGTGCAATGGTAAGAATATTTTCATGAGGTGAAAGATGGAATGTTCCATTCAACTCGGCTGTCGCCTCGTCGAATGAAAATATTCTTACCATTCGCCTTTTCGAATGAAAATATTCTTACCATTGCACGAAAAAACATTCATTACTTGTTTTATATAATACCAAAATAGACTAATAGATTCGTATGAGAAGCATTTTGAGGGATGCGATTTATCGAAAACACAAAGAGTGCAATTGTACTATATACGTTTTATTCCATTGCACTCGCAGAGAGTGCAATGGAACGTATTCCATTGCACTCTTGGGAAATGGAATTTTCTATTCAATATCACGTGACCATAAACAGCCAATTAAACGATCAGAATTCAATAAGGTATTATATAATCTATAATAATTTACGTTGCTGGCTCCGTCCCCTCCCCCCTCCCCCCACGCACACTTTTTGAAATGGATATTGCGAAGTTCAAAGGAATTTTAATTGATAAATCATATTTGTTTATCTATATATATATATATATATTTATGTCTATATATATGTACTAGTTTAAACATGAGCAGCTGATCTTTATCTGATATACAAACTCGAGCCGTAGGCGAGAGGTTGTCAGGGCCGCCGAGAGAATTGGGGCCCGGGGCAAATCGTCCCTGGGGGCCCCATGACACCATTATTTTTTAGCTAGACCCAAATAGACCTATATCAAATATCAGATATACAAACTCCTTCACGCTCATGATTTCGTTTGTGTTTTCTTCATGAATTATTAATGATTTTACAAAAATATATAATCTTCCGATACTCCACAGAAGCTCGGGGTATGAAGGCCGTACTTTCACAGAGCCTTGGTAGTAAGATTTTGTGTGATTTTATGTAGTCACTTATAGAAGAGAGAACAGTTGGTCATGCTAAGAAAAGTGATCTTGTGCATTCCGTTGTTGGTACAGGACCATTCCGTAAGATTGTCTTGGCCACACCTGTGGAGCCTGGAAACAAAAATACGTAAGTGAATTTTAGATTAACCTAGCTAAGCATACCAAATAGACCTTTCCCCTTACGAGTGAAATTTTGATCTAGACAAAAATTTCATCACAGCTTGAAAGAGCATCACAAAATTAGTAATTTTGCGAAGTTTCGTTGCGAAATGTTGTAAAATGCGGATAATATAGCCCTGCGAAGTTTGCCGTTTTTCGGTCATTTTGCATTACAAACGGGAAATTGGTAATCAGATGATCAAACTGATTACCAATTTCCCAATTTGTAATGCAAAATGACTGAAAAACGGCAAACTTCGCAAGGCTATATTATCCGCATTTTACAACATTTCGCAACGAAACTTCGGAATATTACTAATTTTTTGATTCTCTTTCAAGCTGTGATGACATTTTTTGTCCAGGCTTGTCTAGATCAAAATTTCACTCAAAAGGGGAAAGGTCTATTGGGCACACTATTATTTTCAATTTATCACTATCATCCCTGTAGCCGAAAAGTCTTAGGAATGAGGATATATCAGTGAGCTTTCTCTATATATTGCTCTCTCTCTCCTCCGGGACTGTCGCACTGAGCTCTATATATATACTTTATATAACTGGAGTAAGAACTTCAGTCATTCGGCCTATGAGAAAAGTGAAACCAAGATGGCGGCCATTGACGTCCAACAGCTCTGAAGGTCGTAAACAGTTTTTATATCATTTTTTCCAGCTAATTCCAGTTTTTGTAACGGACCGCATCGCTAATCGGCCATAGATATCTTATATACACTAGATAGCGCATCTCTTTTAGTAAAATTGAAGCCAAGAATATTCCAGCGGTTACCCCCGTTTGAATAGATGGCGGCCATGTTGGAGTTTCCCACTCGCTATAATAAACGCTTAAAAAACAACAATAACTTTCATCATTTGAATAGTTTGAAAATGTATTTAATGTTTAAGTTCCCTGTTTAAGAAATAGAAAACATACGAGTCTTCTCATTTCATGGGAATATCCTGAGTCTGCAATCACGGCTTCAATTTTTGAATTGCAGAATAATTAGATGGGCTATCTAGTGTATATAAGATATCTATGTAATCGGCACACTCTTAAGCCCAGGTCACACTACACAACGATAACGATACGATAACTTGTATACGCGCGCTGATTGGTCAAAAATTTATCGTTATCGTCCGACTGAAAAAAAAATCGCTCAGGTGAGCGATTTTAAAATCGTTATCGTTATCGTTCAACGATAATTTTATCATTTTCGTTGTTGTGTGGACACTGACACCATTTTTTTGACAATTATCGCGTGTTTACAATTTATCGTTATCGTTGTGTAGTGTGACCGGGCCTTTAGCTTGCAGCTTCGTGTCCGACCCCGCAGACATGCAAGAAGAATAGAAAGGGACTGAGACTGACCTCCAATAGCTGAGCATTGTATCGCAAATAGAATTGAAAGAGAAATGTCGGGTTTTTGGGCATCTATACCATAGATATCTTATATACACTATAGATAGCCCATCTAATTATTCTACAATTCAAAAATTGAAGCCGTGATTGCAGACGAGGGGTATTTCACTCCAAAAAAGCGTACGGGATTTTCGGATTTTTAAAAACCGCGGATTTTTTGGCGGATTTAGCGGATTTTTCCCGGATTTTTTAGCGGATTTTTGAAGAGAAAATCTGTTGGATTTTCCGGATTTGTTCGGATTTTTTCTGGATTTTTGAAAATCTGTTGGATTTTCCGGATTTGTTCGGATTTTTTCTGGATTTTTTTAATTATAGAGTTATAGAGCTACAGTAGGTAACGTTTTGAACAAATAATTTTAAGTTGCACGACGTCAACGTTATGCCAGGACGTCAGGGTCGACAGAGGACTGGGACTAGGACCACAGCCTTCAGAAACTAACGAAGGCTGTGGCATGCAGTCATTTTGTTTAACATTCAAACAAGTTCATTATTCTTTCAAAAATAGTAAAAGACAATGGTGAATAACTTTTGGTTTTGTAATTATATTTTACAACATAACGTCATTGTAACAAGAACACATATTTAGTAGTAATAGGCTAAAAAACTTAACGTACACTCGAGCGTATAAATGGAAATGTAGAGTGGTCCAATAATTACGAAACATAATGACAGCGATCACGGTAAGCGTTTATATTAGAGAGGTTAAGATACCCCGGTTCCGGTTTACGGGTACGGGTGATATACACGTACCCGTACCCCGGAGAACGACTTGTAACTTAAGAAATCCAAGATATTCCGGCGTGAGTTAACCTATCAGAGAATGGCAACTTTCGCTGTTGAGGTTCGCCATAGATTGTTGAAAACTTTGACAAGCATAAGTGCATTATTTATTTGGGTAAGATGTCGAAAATGTTTACTATTTGAACGTTGGCAAAGAACCTTTACGAGTAAATTACACCTGTAAGTACTTCATATATTTTTTGTGGATTTGCGGATTTTTGAAAGATTTTGAAGGATTTCTGTGGATTTTTGAAGGATTTCTGTGTTTTATAAGGGATTTTTTGGATTTTGATGGATTCAGCGGATTTTGAGGATTTCATGGATTTTTTCTGGATTTTTCCGGATTTTTTGACGAAGTGTACGGGATTTTTGGGGTGAAATGCCCTTCGATTGCAGACTCAGGATATTCCCATGAAATGAGAAGATTCGTATGTTTTCTATTTCTTAAACACGGAACTTAAATATTAAGGTGCAATTTAAATATTAAAATGCAATTTTATTTTGCAACAGTGTCGTAGTCATAGAATTTGTGCATGTATAACATTGTAACTATCTCAATTCTAATATTTCCTTTCCTTAAAAATTTCCGTGCCATAGTCATAGAGAATCACATGTAATTATCACAGACAAGTAACTAATTACTCGTTTGTGCTTCGCCTCTTTTGGCACCTGTTATTTGATGTCCATGTATATGTTTCTCAAATGTAATAATCTGTGTATATATTACTTCTGTGTCAAAATAAAGCTTAAATAATAATAAAGAATCCTTTATCTTCTTACTGATGTCCTAATTTTATAAAGGTCTTATTATATATTATCCAGTATAATATCATTTTAGTCAATTTAGTTAAAAACCGTGCCGATTAAACATTAATGGGCACATGCAGTATGCGAGGCGCGTGCATCAAACACAATATCTAAATAAACAACCTGAAAATGTATATTTTCTGAGCTCTTATACAATGAGCTGTTTAAGTATGTTTAATTTGATTAAATAATAAAGAAAAAGAAGAAATAAACATTATTCACAGCTTTTCAGAGGTATGAATCATAGATATCTTATTTACACTAGATAGTGCATCTAATTATTCTGCAATTCAAAAATTGAAGCCGTGATTGCAGTCTCAGGTTGTTCCCACGATGCAATGAGAGAAGATTCGTATATTTCCTACTTAAATATTAAGTTAACCCTATTCCAAATACATTTTCAAACTATTCAAATGATGAAAGTTATTGTTGTTTTTAAGCGTTTATTAGCGGAGTGGGAACGATCAACATGGCCGCCATCTATTCAAATGGGGGTAACCGCTGGAATATTCTTGGCTTCAATTTTACTAAAAGAGATGCGCTATCTAGTGTATATAAGATATCTATGGTATGAATAGACAACTTGCATGTTAGACTATTTTTTTATCTAAAAAAAATTAAATTCTATCTAAATTAAAATTAGTAAAATTGCAAAATTTGGTTACGAAATGTTGTAAAATTACGAAATGTTGTTTCTGTTTGTATTTCCGCACGTAATATACAAACATATATACAAAATTTGCAAACTTTGCAAGACTATATTTTCCAAGCTTTACAACATTTCGCAACCAAATTTTGCAATTTTACTAATTTCATTATGTTCTTTTTAGCTGTGGTGTGTGATTGCCTTTTCTTTGCTTAGATTAAAATTTAGTCTAACATGCAAGTTGTCCATTGAAAATTAATGTCATGCCGTGAGTCCGCGATAATGCATTACGTGAATCCACACGCTACACTGACACTAAACCTCATGATGGCATCTTTAAAACGGAAAAAAGGAAAATTCATGGTTTTGGTGCTTTTGTTTCTGGTTTGTTTGGTATGGTCTTTCGTAAACTACATTGCACATGTGTCCAATTCGACCAGACTTCCTACAGCGAGTGATGCTTTCACAATACGACAACCCGATGCTAAAGTTGAATGTATTCATAATTCTAAACGAAACAGCTCTACGGAAGTGGATATCGCTACGGGAAGTAAAGATAACTTAAATGCGGCTAACGTGGCTATGATGCTAAAAGGAATTAATAGAACATTGATAAAATTTATAAACAATTTTCATGCATCGAAGATTTCTGAAAATCCTATAGGAACAACGAGAAAGCCAACGGCAAAACCGTCGATTGACATAGTAAACGACTATTACCCTTTTGTAGATTTTAAGTTCGTTTTCCCGGAAATTTCGCCCAAAGTTGAAACAACACCAGAGATTTTTATGATGGTTTTGGTCAATTCGGGCGCCAAGGGCGACGAGTTTCGAAAACGTCGCGAGGCTGTCCGACAAACCTGGGGAAATCGCAGCAATTGTGAACAACGTAAAGCTTTGGAAGATGAAAGAATGAAAGATTTAAGGTGGCTTCTCGTATTTGTTGTTGGAAAAGCAGGATCGGGAACGAACGATGATGAACTAAACATGGCTGAAGCTAGACAACACAATGATATGTTGATAGGAAATATCACAGACAACTATATTAATAATGTTGTCAAGTTCTACATGGGACAAGTGTGGGCAAGTAAATTTGATATAAAATACACAATGAAAACAGACGATGATGTTTATGTGCGCATACCACGTGTGTTGGAATATCTTGTTAATGCTAAGTTTCCAAGACCATTTTACGGAGGTATGACCTACCTACCAATCAGAGTTAATCGTGTTATTGGTGGCAAATGGACAGTTAGTTGGAAATATTTTGGTGAAGTGAATTTTCCGATGTTTAATGCTGGTGCATTCTTTATTCTGTCCAGCGACCTTCTCAATGGATTATTTAACTATGTCTATATAAGAAAACCATTTCACACAGACGACGCATATGTAGGGGTGGCAATGCGAGATTTTGGGGTAAAAATTAGAACAATATTTTCGTTTGCTGTTAGGCGGGATATGAGTGAGTTTATACATAAAGCTGAGGCCTGTAAGATATTACGTCTAGATGGCTTTGGACATGATGTGGACCCAGAATCAACGAGATTTCTTCATAATCGCCTCAAGACATTGGCTTGTGGGAGTTTACATCTCAAGTGTTAAATTCATGTGAAACAAAGAAACTTTATAGTCGTACAGCTCAACCTAGTTGCTTTAGTAGTGTGTGATAATTACTGAATTTTGTAGAATTGAATATACTTGAATGCTTGTGAAGCGCTTATTCACCGTGTTCACACTTACAAAACGGAAAATTGAAGCGCCGTCTGTCACTGGTAAGTTGTAAAACATGGAATCTTGGAATCTGGAATCTTGGAATCTTATTATACTTATGCAACATATTGTTCTGCATGCGATAATTTAATACTTGGTGAGTTAGCAGAAGCAGATCTTGGTAATATATTATCAGTATATACTATATACGTTGCAGAATTTAGTATCTCCATCTTAATGCCAATACCTAATAATGTAAAGGATGTGCGCATCTAAATAATATCTAAATAATATAGCTTTATGATGAGAGCTAGGCCTAGGATAAGAATCGTATACGACCGTGTGATGTTTCCATAAATACCGTCATACCGAGCAATTACATTCCCTGCATGCAATTGGCTGTTGTATATTCTGATCTTCCTATATTATCCAGTATTATCACCAGTCACGATATTATCAGCAAATTGTCCAAAATATGTGTTTACTTAGTTGTTGGAAGCATGCAGTGTAGATGTCACACATCACCATCATTTTGAATCTTGCTTTTATCCACAAATTGTATATGGAAAGGACAAAATATTTAAGGCAGAACATAAGACTGAAATTGTGTAAATGATTAAACAATATTTAACTCTAGCTATAAAAGTACAGTATCAATTGACAATTTGACAATGCTGCAAAAGAAAAGTTGAAAGTTGTCCATATGATATCAGCACAATGGCTGTGGGTTCGCTTTTTCATATACCCAGGGCCGTACACAGCGCGGGGGCAACTGCCCCCTAGAAGAAACTATATTTACGATTTTTAGAATGACATTAAATTGGCCGTTTTTATACTAGACGCGCATTATGCGTCTGGACGAACTTGGGCAAGCACTTGTTGTTCGTCTGGTTATGCGTCCTCAGTGGAGACCTTACGATTTTAGGACGGCAACGCGACGACGACGGCCAAAACAAACTCCTTCAAATAAATGGTAGTAAAGATAATTCGTCGTATATTATCAATCGTATGAATTTAATACAGTCTTAGAAGTTGAAGACATGGGTTTTATGGTTGGGAAGAGTTCTCCTGAACCCAGTTTGAAGTTGCACTTGTTGCGGCTTGAAATGCAGCCGTTGTATCAAGGTCTATCAAGACGTGAAAATCTGTGATTTGGCGTTGTAAACAGAGCGAGGACAATGTCTAAATTATTCGTATATTGTAGTTTTTCTATTCTTTTCAATGATCTATTGTATTGGTTGCCGTTGTCGTCGCGTTGCCGGTCCTGAAATCGTAAGGTCTCTAGTTTTTTATAAAAGACGGGCACAAGACGCAGTATGCGTTTAGACGAACTATGTTCGATTCTTCGTCTTAAGAGACGCACAACCGATGGTAGTTCGTCTAGACGCACAATACGTTTTGTGCCCGTCTTTATACTGAGGACGCATAACCAGACGTCGGATTATTGGCAGTGGCGTAGCCAGGGCCACATTTTTGGAGAGGCGAAGCGAAAACCAAAAGCATGGCTCATGTTCCGGGCATGTTCCCCCGGAAAAAGTTTGAAATCTGGGTCCCTGAAATGCGATTTCAAGCAGTTTGGTTGGGGTGACATTTTGGAGAATTCCAATGATTATAAAGTACATCAAAGACATGATTTTCTATGATCTCAAAAACGTACCTTTTCCCAGACATTTGTTTTCGGAAATAAATAATTGGAAAAGTCATCTTGGAAATCTGGAGGAGGGGTCCGTATCACCTTATTTCCCCTCTGTGATGCTGGGAGGAAAAAACTCAATTTCATTTTGATCGGAATGTTGCACTTAGGGTGGTTTTTGTGGTGATTTGGGGGGGGGGGGAAGGAGCGGTCGCCCATAAACTAAGCCACTGCTTACGATTCTGCGACTTGAAACTCAACCTTTTACGATTCTGCTCGACCAACAAACATAGTATATAATTATAAGTGAACGTGAGGAAACCTAAACTAACTTAAAGTTTCAAGTTTACTGAAAGTCAGTTCAAGTTTAATATCGATGTTGATAATGGGTAGCTAGCTCTTTCAGTGCTAAACTGCTTTTCTCACCGATAATGGTTCAGTATTACAACAGTACTAGTAGAAAATGAAAACTAAACTAACTTTATAGTTCTGAACTTCTGATACTGCATAGTTCTATCAGTTCTAAATTGAATTTGGAGGTCCATTGTGTTTGGTTGAGTCAGGGACTCTGAAAGAACTCTCACATCAGAGGTACAGGAATGTACAAATAAAAGGCACTTGCCATTGTGGCACAAACACACCCTATTTCACGTAGTTGTAACAGTTAAAATTCGTAAACATTAATTTATTTTCATGATTCGTGAGAAGCGTAGATGTTAACTAGGTCCTACAAGGTCAAGGATCTTTTTGTGGTTTATTACAATGGTATCAAGAATTAAGATAACGAAATATCTAAATTAAGGAAAAAAAACAACAAAAAACATACGTCGTAGCGAATATCTTTTTATCTCCGAATTACGGAAAATGATCAATTAATTTAAAAATGCTTTTAGCTTTTGGCAATGGATTAAAGTGTATAATTGCTTATAGCAGACAAGGTGTCTGTATATTTGCAACATCTCTCCATGGGAGACCGAATTCAAATGATTTTAAAAAGAACCTCTTTATTCTAAATCACCGGCATGTTATCTGAATTAGGCATAGATATCTTATATGGAATTAGGCGACGAGCATAGTTGCAAAATAATGTGAATTATGGCTTTTAATTTTCAAATTGAAAAATATATGGTAAATAATGTCATTCAAAATCGGCTTCTTAACTCATATTTCCTACTGACTAGTCAACCTCGTTCCCAGGCTCTTTGCTCTTGGGAAGCAAAGACCCTGGTCGGGGCTGATGACGTCACACATACAAAATTGATAGCCGAAGGGGGGGATGGAAAAGTCTCATATACGTGTTTCCACTTCCGCACTTCGATTGCAAGGAGTGGCCGGTCTGTACAATCATCTAATTCATCTTCAAGAATCATATATACCTCAAACTACTTGCTGAATTGGTTTCTGTTTGCTTTGAAATTATACAAACATGCTAAAATGTAGATTCTTATAGCAACAGAAAATTCAGGAAATCAAGCAACGAGAACGTATGGCTGTACGCTTTGAAATATTTTTATTTTCTCGGACTTCGCCGGTTCGGGCGTAGTTTCATTTCACGCGTACGTTTCTGTTCTGGCTCTAATATTTATAATAAGCTTATAATATGCCAATGAATTGTTCTGATATGGACACGGTATAAATGTTTTAAACAGATGTCTCAAAAGCGACTGTTTATAGGTCGTAGGATTAGCGCCTTGCCGGTCTTAAACGTGACACATTTGGACACAAGCCAAATACACATTGAATGTCCATTTTATTGATTCTAAAACTGTTTATAGACATATTGCTCTAGCTTTTTTAAAAAGGTTATCATCGTTTATGTTAAACACCAGGAAGACAAAATATAACGTACAAAATTGTTTGAAATCGACAGTGGGTGTCAGTGCACAGCTGACATACGACAATTCACAACTGCATGAATTTCCTTTTTTGTCGATCTGCACGAGTACCTGTTTGTTGAAGCCAAAATATTGCACAGCATCTCCTATAAATTCTATCGCCATTTACCCTCTCCCCTTAAATGCAAAGGAATGACAGCCGAAAAGGTTTATCAAAGTATTTTTTATTATATCTGGTATAAAGTGTCCTACGTTTTATCAGGTACATACATAATTCATAAACTGTATATGCACACGAAGTCTCGCTTATATTAATGAGTTTTACTGTAGCAAACCTTTTAAAGTTTCCATGGATAGATAGGTTGTTTGCCTCCAGTATTGTTTGGTAAAACAGACTAAACTTCTAAAATATTGGTTACGGAATACGCCGATAAAGATTAAAGTTCATTTAAATATTGATAACTCACAGCGGCATTAATCCATTATACAAGTCTCAAGAAGCTGGATTATTCTTCAATAAAGCCCTCAATGGACAATGCCAATGTCAATGAAAGGTCTAATATTATACATGTTGCAAATTACTGTATACACAAAATATGAAATAATTTATATAAAGTACAATACCAATGTCTGGTCATAGAATAAGAAATGAATAGAAGGGCAACTCACGTGTGCAACGCGTCCGTAAATTTTTATGCGCATGCGTGAGGTCCGCCATTACTCTGGCCAGTAACTGGCTGCTGGCGTACTATAGAATATATAGCGAAAGAAGATATTTTGGCTGGAAAATCGCGTTTTTTGACCATGTTTATCAACGAATGTGGGAATTTTGTACAGAAATCGAAATATATAAGGTAAGACATAACGACTGGGCCGTCTACAGGAATTTAGATACTTTTCTCGAGCAAAAATCACATTTTATACAACAATGTTTACATGCAGCGATACAATTATATTTTGTGTGAAGTTTATATGAATATGAACACTCATCTGAGTCAATTGGCTATCCTCTTCCTAATATTTCTTAGCATTTCTTATCATTATTGTCATAAAATAACTGATAACCATTTGTATTTCGGAAAGACATTGAGGTTTTATTTATTAATTTGTGTTTTGACTCGAACACGGCCGCTATGCCACTTTACTTTTGAACATAAATAGTCGATGTCGTGGATAAGAAATTATTTGTAAAAAGCAAAAACAATCATGTTACTATGATAAAAGACATTTGCTGAGCGAAATAGTGCTTTAATAGTAAAACTGCATGTCGATCCAGATCCTAATGAAGAATGATTTCTGTTTCGTTCTTATATGCAGTGATTACTTTAGGTTCAAATTATAAATTAGGTTTCATGGAGTTACCAGGAATTTTGAGATGCATTTTTTGTAAAGTGTCAATATTTGCAAGGTTTATATTTGATTGCTGCCCTACTACATGGGTTTTTAAATTTTATTTAAATTTGTTTACTTGTCACCTACAGCTGCTGACCTTGCTATCACTTTGTTTTCTTTTTAGTTTCATTGCAGCTGATCATCCTGTTTGCTTCTTTCATCTCAATACCCATTGTCAATACCATATTGCTCATTGATTTATGTATGAATAGCATTAATATAATAAACATAGCAATTGTATAACAGCTATAATAACTAAATGTATCATAATATAATATTTGTGGTGTTACTCTGAGTGTACTGTATATCCACACCGGGCGAGCTTGAAAAATATGCCCGGCCACGGTGGAATTCGAACCTACGACCTTCGGAATACTAGCCCAATGCTTTTCATTCGAGTAAGTGATATTTCGGAACAGAATCTAGTTCCTTCGATACCAATGTATTCTACCACAATATTCACCACATATTCACCACATCACACCACATATTCTACCACATATTCACCTGAGTACACTACACCAACACAGAATGGTATCATATTTTTAAAACTTAGTAAATGAATGGACTATTTTTGTATAGTATTAAATGAAATAACATTTGAATATGAGAAGATACAATTGATTTGTGACTTGTGTTCATGATTTTAATATTTACAGTGTGCATTTTGTGTCCTAAATAAAAATGATACATACAGTGGTGTACACAATTTGGTCTGAAAACTGCACTTAAATGTCATAATATATATCATGGTGATGCCCCCACTTGCAATACAGTGTGTATATATTTACTTTAAAACCTCAGGTTCACCAACTTAATTAACTGAGGGTTCAACCTGGAATCCAGGATTCCTATAACCACCTGAAACACCTGCATTTAAAGGGCTTGTTCCTGTCACATGCGTTTCTTCTGCGATAGTTCGAAGTATTTCCAGTGCTTTTCTGCTCATTACAAGTGTTTTTAAAATATGAGTAGTAGTAAAACAAAGCAGAAAGGGGGTAGCAGTCATACTGCTTGGCAGTTAATTGCTCAAATACCAAAGGATCGCATACTGAACTAAGTTTTTTTCGCTTCCCGGCTATATATAGCAAAAGGTAGGTCCACGGTTTCCGTAAAGACAGATGAAAAAATTTGAATGTTTTCTGCTGCTTTGTATATCGATAAAATAAATAAATGCATTATACACACTGTATGAATGAATTTATTTTGTTCAAAAAAGTATTGAAATTACAAGATGCAATAATTACTACATACTGTAAAGTGTACTTCGGAATTTTATATTTATACAATGTCAATAAAAATCACTTAATTAGTCTCCACTTATGAAAATAATTGGGCAGAACATAATTAGGAAGAAAGTAATTAGGAAGAACAAATAGATGCCCTACTCCTACCTCCTGTGCAGGCCTTCCAAGAAAAGTGGTGGGAAACAAAAAAGCCTTCGTCTCAAATTTCAACCTGTGAACGGGCATACTCATTACGAGCTGTATGGCCTGCGGAGGAGGTAGATAGACTTCTTTTAACATGGTATGTTTAAGTTTGTTGCAAGTAATGACAGCCTTTTGTTTGTGTTCATTTGGTAAACAAGCGTTACCATTGTTTTCTGCCCAATACGTAAATTATCGTATTCATTCAGTGCTCATAGTGTCTATTGTTGGCCATCATTTTTGTCCAATAACTTGTTAGGTTGCTGTACATATACAGGTTTGTAATATCATGACATACAATGTTCCTCACATCCATATGGTAGATTGGAAACAAATACAGTAATTTAATAATACATGGCAGATTCCATCCCGACCCATTGCATTAGATGTAATATATCCATACAATCTTGTAAATCAGAATTCTTGTTTTAATAAAAATACATTTTGATCAATTTTCTGTTTACACAAAGTGCCCTGGTGTTGGAGCCAACATTTTGACGATGATCAAAGCCATTCCCATCACCTTCCAATGGCAATGTGAGTGCGAATATACTCCAGCATAAAATTTGCCAACAGAGACTTAGCCACATCTAAACCAAAGGATAGAAAATCACACATCTTTAAATAACACCAAGGCCACACATCTTTAAATAATATACTGGACATGTGTTAACGCTGCTCTGGTTTACAAGACTAAATATAGCCTTAATGGCTTAATTAAATGACTAAAGTTACTGTTCGCGAGCCAAACATTTAGACACTCTTATTAATAGTTTAGGATATTGAGGCGCAATAAGGATGTCCATTTATGATTTGTTATTCAATCACTGCTAAAGATAGACAGAAAACATCGAAACTTAAAACTATATTAAAACTACTGTCTGTGCTATTGTACGGATAGGCGATAGCTACTGGGTTCGGTTCTCCATGAACAATATCGAAGAAAAATGCGCCTACGAGCATTTACTTTGACTTTTAAATAAATAAATTGAAACTACATACCTTCTCCTTGAATGCTCTGGTCATTAAAACCAAAATTTTGAACATAAACTCCCACGGTATGCTTTTAAAACGAAAATATAACCCTCGCTCAATACAATTTATATTTATTCTGGCAGCAAGTTACTGGCCAGAGTAATGGCGGCCGTCGAATTTCCGGTATGCGCGACACGACATGCGCGAGGACACCAACTTCAAAGGATCCGACACTCAGTTGCCCTTCTATTCATTTCTTATTCTATGGGAGAACTGATCACGTGATCGGCTAGTTGTGTTGTTTGTGGCGTCAGATATAACCCAATCCCTATCTCTAAGCCTAATCCTTAATCTAACCCTTAATCTAACCCTTACCCTAACCCTTACCCTAACCCTAACCCTTACCCTAACCCCAACACTAATCACTATAACTAACTGATGACGTAATCTGTGATGCAAATTCTTCTACCCGAGGATGTACCCCAAAACGGCTAGGGGTTTTTGAATTACCCGTCCGCTGGTGAACGGGAAAAACGGATTGGTTAGTATTTTTATGTAGTTGTCAATCAACGGCTAAATTCGGTTAAATGTTAATCATTAACCAAATGTTTTGACGTTTTGAAACTCTGCGTTTTGAAATTAGTTCACGTCAAGTCAGACCAGAAATGGAATAACATAATAAAAGAAGCAAATTAAAAGATACAAGCTGAAAAATAACCCTCTAAATAGTGTTATTGATAGAGATTCGAACAAGAATATTTAACAAAGAAGATACGTCCGAAGGGGCCGAAGTTATGATCGGCGAAAGGTATGGGCTAGTCTATATTTTCGTTCAGACAATTACATGCGTATTAATTTGATAATATACTATCCATAAATTGCAATAAGGCCATAAATTGCAATAATGTTGACATTTTACTAAAACTATCGATAGAAATTAGGAGATATTTCTTCACTGAATCGAACAGTGGGATTTCCATATAGGCCTATCAGTCATGTTCTGAACCAAAGATACTTGATAGATATTATATACGAACCTCCAAAGTATAAACAAGGGGCCGGTTGATGCAGTAATTATCAAATAACAGTTAAACTCTTATATACCCGTTGAATATGTATAATTGTAAACAAATAAAAACTATCGTTCTATAAGGTTCAATACTTTCAGTTTGGTTGTTGACTGATGATGAATCTATAGTATAGACTTGCATGCTTTGTATTTTGAGCTTATTAAACCACCGTTTAAGGCAGCTAAACGGCTAAACGGGCTTGGTTTATATTAACACATAAAATAAATTCCTTGATTCTCATCACTAGACACAGTCTACACTTTGAAATGTCGAAGACAGTGGGAGATTTATTTTTTATATTTTATATTTATATAATTTATATATCATTATATCAATAGTTCGTATCTCCACGAACAATGACAGAATGACTGGGTTTCTTTAAAATACAATGAAATTTCACTCAAAATTCTGTTTGTTTCAAATTGGAAGTTTAAAGGGAAAGTCAAGTCCGTAATGTAAACAAACGGTTTGTTTACATTTTGAACTGCTGTATTTTTTAAAATATGATGTACTGTCTGAATATCTAACACCATTTTGGTTCGTTATGCTTCTACATGAATATGAAATAGAGTTTGTGTTCAGAAAAATTCGAAACATTCAAAATTTGGGCAATGTTTACCTCAGAGGGCCCTCTATTGTTATGCGCAGAACCGATGCGCAGAACGGACTTGACTTCCCCTTTAAAATGGCAATAAAAACTGTATATAAAATATGAAAAAATTAGCTGTCTTGAATTATTTTGTCGGGCGGTACATTTATATTGTATAACGAAAAATAAAACGTTTTCACGAGGATTTTAAAATTCAGTCGGGCGGTGATGAGAATCAAGGAATTTATTTTATGTTGGGCAGTTGGGACTTGGGAGCAGCTTGGGGGAGTGGCTAATTTTGAATATTTACTTAATTAATGCATCTATAAATAGCGTTGATGCTTCAGGGGCGGTAGTTCATTTACACCTAGCCTGCGAACAGGCTCACTGGGAGAAAGGTGAGCCTGCACGGAACCATGCGTTTTATTCAATCATCCCCTTTTCGCATCTGCTAAACGCGAACCAATCAGCGTCGACTGCGATAAATAAACTGTCAACTGTCAAATTGACGCAAGGCGTGTACATTGTACAACGAAGAAATACTGAATATTAAAATATATAGGCATATTGTAAACACTGGACTGGACTTTGGACTTTGGACTATGGACTTTGGACTTTGGACTTTGGACTTTCGATTTTGGACTTTCGATTTTGAAATTATATTATTTTTAAGATTTTCGTATAATTATATTAAAATCTAAACAGAGAAGGAAAATTTGCTGTAAAAAATACAATCAGTTATATAGGTATACCTACGGTGGCCCATAAGTGCAAAACACAAAACAAGAAAACCAAAGCGCATTTCACGATTCTCAAACACATTTACCAGTTTTCTAGACATATATTTACATTTAACAAAACACATTTTAAAAAGTCAACACACACTTGAACATCGCAAAGCACATTTGACAAATCGCAAACCACATTTGACATCGCAAAACACATTTGACATCGCAAAGCACATTTGACATCGCAAAACACATTTGACAGATCGCAAAACACATTTGACATTCCAAAACACATTTGACATCGCAAAACACATTTGACATTCCAAAACACATTTGACAGATCGCAAAACACATTTGACATCGCAAAACACATTTGACATCGCAAAACGCATTTGACATCGCGAAACACATTTGACATTCCAAAACACATTTGACATCGCAAAACACATTTGACATTCCAAAACACATTTGACAGATCGCAAAACACATTTGACATCGCAAAACACATTTGGAAATGATTAAACGGGCTCGTCGGGCTGTGCAGGCTAAATTCAAAATGGCGTCATTTTATATTCCTGAAGCGGTATGGTGTCGAGACTTTCGGATATAATGATTATTCCATTCCTCTCTTACTTCATCCAGTTCTTTCTGTATGATCTTATTGAAACAAAACCAAATGCACTCCATATGCATTTTATTGCTAGTATCAAGATTCCCTGCGTCTATCAGGTCTTTGAAAAAGTTAATCCACCATGAAGTCCATGATCGCCTTAGGTAGGCCCACCAAGCTTCAATGCGTTGGTTGCTGTGTGAGGAACCAAAACGGTGAGCTTTTAAGCCAGCAAATGAATCAGTACCATTTCTTCTGAGGAAGCACTGACCTGAGGACATAATTCCATTTTCAGTACCTCGATCAGTTCGAAGGATTGATGGGCATCCTCCAACTTCAATAACAGCATCTCTAAATAACTTTCCAATTACTTTAGGATCATTATTACTCATTTCAAGTTTTAACCATATCACACGCCGACTAAAGCCATCGATGCAGCCATGTATAGGTAGTCCATAAGGCTTCAATTTGTCATATCCGTCCGCGTGCCAACAGTTATTTGGCTTTGGGTTGATATAATTTCGTCTTTTCAGCCGGTGGGCTTGTCTAAGCCTGGTTCCTTCTGGGTCCATCTCTCTCAACAGGATTTCTACAGCAGATCTTGGCACATTTATTCCATACTTTAAATGTAGTTTTCGCCACATTGCTCGGTAGCCAAGTAGGTTTCCAGCTCCTTCGAGTTCTATGCTAATGTGCTGTCGAAGAACAGCTTCATTTATGTCACAATTTCGTCGGGTTAAACCATATTGCTTCAAACGATTCAAAAGAGTCCGTTTTGACATTTTTATGTCGTGATATTTATCCAGAAAATCTAATATCGTGCTATACTCATACCTTCTGAAAAAGTAATATCTAATTGCTTCCTCTTCATCCATATATTACAGTAAAAAACACCTACGCTACACCTCAATACAGTACCGAATATAAACAGTATGTTTACTACAGTGTTTTCCCGACTATCTTTAAAACGGGGAACGGGGAATGGGGGAAGGGAACGGGGAAGGGAACGGGGAAGGGAATGAGCGGGGAATGGCCGGGGAATGAGCGGGGAATGAGCGGGGAATGGTCGGGGAATGAGCGGGGAATGGCCGGGGAATGGCCGAAATCGGGGAAAAACCTAACATTTTGAAGA
Organism: Paramuricea clavata; assembly: GCA_902702795.2. NCBI lineage: Eukaryota > Metazoa > Cnidaria > Anthozoa > Malacalcyonacea > Plexauridae > Paramuricea > Paramuricea clavata. Next base: position 18,903 of record CACRXK020003190.1, on the reverse strand, counting down.
TTTTTGATTAAATATTTTCATGAGTTGTTTTCGTTGCGTTATGGCAAATGTGGCAATGAAGTAAATCGAAATTACAGTAATAGGATTAGGCGACCGAAGCTTGTTGTTTGTGTAAATGACGTAGTTTCTTTTGGGAGAGGCCAAGGCTCCCACGCAATTGTATCATATAAGATTGTGCTTTATTTAATAAATGGCTCGCCACTCTGGCTTTGACTCCGCGCACTTGTTTTGCATTGACATTGTGCTCGGCACGTTACAATTATTAAACCATAGCTATAGTAGACCCTACTAGACCGCAATATGTAGATGTTTATACGATCTTATCATTCTCATGTTGATTTATTGTTTGGCTTGAATAAACCAATATTTGTCAGTGTTAACTATACAAGTAATCAGCCGATCCGCACATTATAAGCCAATAAAAGTAATGGTATAACGCAAGACAATGCCATTAGCATATTGGTCATATTGGAATTGAACTTTACGCATATTTATACTCCTAACCCACAGCCCCGGCTCTATGCACTGCAAATAAATTATTGGATACAATCATACAAATATTTTATTGATACGTTCTTCATATACAACGTGAGGATCGGGTAACAGTATTAATTCCAATGTCACTGTGCGGCGTATAGCTATAGGAAGCGCGGCGTTTAAAAACCTGGCGAAAATCTGTCATTAAATGTAATTTGTGTCACACAACATTCTTTTAACCTTCAGGTAAATTCTTGCTGTCCAGCCTATGCTAAAAATTTAATTTCATTTGTAATGATGACATTTCAATCCAGTATTTTTTCGAAATTTTATCTTACATTCTTACTAAGCTTTACATTGTGCTTAGATAGGAAGCGCACATTGAAAACTATGCCCAAAGTGCCACATACTCAAATGACAAAAGGTGAGATAAAATAGTGTAATACGTCAGCAAACAGCTATGGTCGTCCGTTTGTTTCAAAATTCGCTAAATTCAATTCGCACTCGCTAAATTCAATTCGCACTCGCTAAATTCAATTCGCACTCGCTAAATTCAATTCGCACTCGCTAAATTCAATTCGCACTCGCTAAATTCAATTCGCACTCGCTAAATTTGCATTCGCACTCGCTAAATTTGCATTCGCACTCGCTAAATTTACATTCGCACTCGCTAAATTAAGGGGGGTGGTGGAAATTTAGCGAGTGCGAATGCAAATTTAGCGAGTGCGAATGCAAATTTAGCGAGTGCGAATGTAAATTTAGCGAGTGCGAATGCAAATTTAGCGAGTGCGAATGTAAATTTAGCGAGTGCGAATACAAATTTAGCGAGTGCGAATGCAAATTTAGCGAGTGCGAATTGAATTTAGCGAGTGCGAATTGAATTTAGCGAGTGCGAATTGAATTTAGCGAGTGCGAATTGAATTTAGCGAGTGCGAATTGAATTTAGCGAATTTTGAAACAAACGGACGACCATAAACAGCTTTTGGTTGCCGACATTCAAAATGTCTGGATTGCAGGGAAGCTTTAAATTTCCTTCACTAATAAAAAGGCGAAAAATAGATCACTGTTTACCCACATTTAGTTGGGAATCACTAAAACATGTTGAAGAAATTGGCAGTGGTGCTTTCGGGGTATCTTAACCTCTCTATTGTTACGTGATACGGTTTTGATCAATCGTCGAACAGAGAAATTGAACTTTGACAAAAACTATATAACAAGGTCTATTGTCTTGCGTTGTACTTACAATGTGTGGTGCGGCTGATTACTTGCCATAACGCAACGAAACGAAACGACATTTACACAAACAACATAGCTTCGGTCACCTAATCCTATTACTGTAATTTCGATTTACTTCAATGCTACATTTGCCATAACGCAACGAAAACAATTCATGAAAATATTTAATCAAAAATCTTCAAAATGTTAGGTTTTTCCCCGATTTCGGTCATTTCCCGACCATTCCCCGGCCATTCCCCGCTCATTCCCCGCTCATTCCCCGCTCATTCCCCGCTCATTCCCCGCTCATTCCCCGCTCATTCCCCGCTCATTCCCCGGCCATTCCCCACTCATTCCCCGCTCATTCCCCGGCCATTCCCCGCTCATTCCCCGGCCATTCCCCGCTCATTCCCTTCCCCGTTCCCTTCCCCGTTCCCTTCCCCCGTTCCCCGTTTTAAAGATAGCCGTGTTTTCCCGCTTCACCTGACACCCTCAACAGGCCACAAATTAAAGGGGCCGAGAATTTTGGTTGCGATGTCAAATGTGTTTTGCGATGTCAAATGTGCTTTGCGATGTCAAATGTGTTTTGCGATGTCAAATGTGTTTCGCGATCTGTCAAATGTGTTTTGGAATGTCAAATGTGTTTCGCGATGTCAAATGTGTTTTGCGATGTCAAATGTGTTTTGCGATTTGTCAAATGTGCTTTGCGATGTCAAATGTGTTTTGCGATGTCAAATGTGTTTTGCGATTTGTCAAATGTGCTTTGCGATGTTCAAATGTGTGTTGACTTTTTAAAATGTGTTTTGTTAAATGTAAATATATGTCTAGAAAACTGGTAAATGTGTTTGAGAATCGTGAAATGCGCTTTGGTTTTCTTGTTTTGTGTTTTGCACTTATGGGCCACCGTATATACCAGTGCAACTTCATAGATATACTATAGCCTGTAGGATAACAGGATTATCTCAGTAATATTTTTTATTTAATATTTAAATTTTATTATAATATTTGTATTTATAGTATGTATAGTACAGTTTATTGCAGAACTTCTTCTTTATCATATAGATAATAGATTTATAGAAACAATTGTGACAAAAGTATCTTGGCAAATACAAAATATTGAGAAACTATAAGTATAAACTACACGCGATTATTATTGCGCCTATTGACTGTATTATGTATCTCTTTAACTGAATTATTCGCCGAAGGCGAGGCCGTGATAATCGGGGAATTTGTCTTGACAGTTGACAACTTGTAGGATTTGTTATATATTTATTCACTTGCGCAAAAATACTAATGCCTGTATTGTTCATCTTTGCATAGTACTTTACACCCGTTTAGCGCCTGCCTATAAATAGGCTGTGTTTGCATTGTATTTTGTCCGGTGTCAGTTTTAGCTTTTCATGAATGTATTCAGCGGATTTCAGCCATAGTGAACACGAAAACTCTCATAGTCATCATACTTTATAAAATACGAATGAGTAGTATTACAGTAAACGTGGCAAATAGTTGCTAGTACCTGAAGCACATAGACATAGATTTTTGCCTTCTCACACACAAATGAGTAGGTCTTAAAAAGTGTGTAAATTTCCGTTAGAATATTCCTGTCCACTCTAACTTGACTAACACTTATTAATAATAACTGAAGTCTGAAGCACTTACATAGTGATAAGGATAGCTAAAGAATGTCTTTCAAAAATAAGTAACATTAACAAAACGTTACCGTGTAACCAATTACACAATACGGTACTATAGTTTAAACTATTGATGCAAAGATGAACAGTCAATATTATAGATACATAATACAATACTCAATAGGCGCAATAATAATCGCTTGTATAGTTTATAGTTTCTCAATATTTTGTATTTGCCGAGATAGGCTACTTTTGTCACAATTGTTTCTATATAATTAATCTATTGTCTATATGATAAACTGGAAGAAGTTATGCAGTATAAACTGTACTATACATACTAAATACAAATATTATATAAAATTTAAACATTAAATCCCAAAATATTGGATAATCCTGCTATCCTACAGGCTATATCTATGAAATAGCACTGCTGGTATACCTATAAAACTGATACTGAGTATTTTTTACCTTGTATATTATATCATGCATGTGCATGCAGTGTAGCACGCTTTTCAGCAGTAAATTTTCCTTCTCTGTTTAGATTTTAATATAATTATACGAAAATCTTAAAAATAATATAATTTCAAAATCGAAAGTCCAAAATCGAAAGTCCAAAATCGAAAGTCCAAAGTCCAAAGTCCATAGTCCAAAGTCCAAAGTCCAGTCCAGTGTTTACAATATGCCAAAATATATACATGTTATGTGAACAATAATACAAAGCATTAGCGGGCCGCACAATATATTACTCGGAAAAATATAGAATTCTTCAAATATTAAATAGATATCAATACACATACAAATATAAAGCCGAATAAAATACTATACCATTGGCATTGAATGTACAGTAATACTTGTACTATGTGCGACTGAAAGAACAATGTTCTGAATATTTGAAGCTATTACTAAAATACGGTCAGATAGATTGGGGTTTGGAATACCAAATACGTCTAAAATTTTACTAACTGTGGTCTAAATAAATGATAAATGAGCATGTATTTATTAATTTCTTCGAAAGCACGAGTGTGCCAATAGTGGAAGCCGTATCGACGACGAAATTGTCAGCAGTTTATACAGTTAATAGTACAACGTTTAATGTACGATATATATTTATCTAAATGACATGCCAGCGAGGTTCAACAATATAATTATTCGTACATATTTGGGTATCTTTTGTATGCCTTTGCTTGCTGACTTACTCACTAATGAGAATAATCCGTGAAGCCACGACGACCTCAAAATGTAGTACTATAGTCTGATGTCAATCCGAAGACGAAGTTCAGAATACTGTTATAGTATTGAATTTAAGCGATAGATTCAAGGCATTTATGATAGACGTTTTTGCTGTGATGCTTTGCTATTGCTTTTGGTTTCCATTTCTAGTGTTAATATTATTTGTTCGATAGTCTTATAATATATAATATTAAAATGAATAAAGTTCAAATTCTTCAAAATGCTGTTGTTGACATTTGCTATTTTTAGTAATTTTGTCAACGAGTGTAAGCCAATCAGAAGCCTGCGTTTCTATACGAACGCCACTACCAAGAAAACCTATAGTTCCGTGCAGGCCCTCTATTCTTCGCGCCGCCCGTAACCCAGGGCCTGTTTGCAGGCTAATTTACACCCAGTTTTGCGGCAGGCGGTATTTCCTACGTACCGCCTGCCATGCAGGCTAACTGAATGTCAGATATCTGTGCGCAGAGGAAGACCAAGGTTTAAAATAAGCAAAGAACTTGACTTTTTTGTTGAAAATGGATTTACAGTGCCTAACATTGCTTGTCTGCTCAATGTCAGTTGTCAGAAAGAAGGATCACAGGCGGCCCAATCTCGCAAGGGTCAGTATTAAGTATAGACATATAGTATAGTCTGTATAAATGTATATTATAGTAAAAATATGTCATGAAAATTTTAAAATGACATTGACTTGCCTATTTGATAGTGTGTGTTCTCCTTTTATTCCTCCTTTGTTGGACTAATATTTTCCGAGACTTTGTACTTGATGTTACTAGTATACATGAAACATGATAAAGGCTAACGATTTCCGATCGTCGATCCGACGGCACGGCACTTCCAATCGAAAATTCTCATACTCAAATCGCTTTATTCTCCAAAAAAATTCGCCAGCATGTACAACAGATGCCGTTCTTCGAAAATACGGAGATACTTCGGAGAGATGTACAAGTTTTGGACCATATTTTAACAATGGAAAGCAAAACCCATTTTATATTGAACTTGCCCAGGCCGAAAATTACTACGGCGAACGTCTGCGCAACCAGGCCTCCTTTACCGTTGGATTTACAGGGGGGGGAGCAGATATTTTCGGTAACAGCCAGCCAATCGCAACCGTGATAACGACTGTTTACATTATTTGAAATTTGATATTCAAAATAAAAACTCCTGCGATCGGATACTGTATAAAACTCGAGATGTTGTCGAAGAAAAGAAAACTAAACGACGGAGATTGTAGGAATTTAAGGAAGAAGAAATATACAGCGGCTCTTTGTTGGAAAACATGGTAGAATATGATACTTTAATTCGAAATATGATCGTTAATATATTGTGGCATCCTCCCCCCTGTAAATCTCAATGGTAAGGAGGTCTGGTTGCGCAGACGTTCGCCGTAGTAATTTTCGGCCTGGGCAAGTTCAATATAAAATGGGTTTTGATTTCCATTGTGAAAATATGGTCCAAAACTTGTACATCTCTCCGAAGTATCTCCGTATTTTCGAAGAACGGCATCTGTTGTACATGCTGGCGAATTTTTTTGGAGAATAAAGCGATTTGAGTATGAGAATTTTCAATTGGAAGTGCCGTGCCGTCGGATCGACGATCGGAAATCGTTAGCCTTTATCATGTTTCATGTATACTAGTAACATCAAGTACAAAGTCTCGGAAAATATTAGTCCAACAAAGGAGGAATAAAAGGAGAACACACACTATCAAATAGACAAGTCAATTCCATTTTAAAATTTATATTTTATGACATTTTTACTATAATATACATTACTATAATATACATTTATACTATATAAAGTCTATACTGACCCTTGCGAGATTGGGCCGCCTGTGGAAGGATGAGAGAATTTAGCATTTCTGTGAGAAATATATATTCCAATGTATCCGATGAAGGACTCGACAACATTGTCCTCGACGTTAAAAGACATTTTTTTAGGATACAAACGAATCAGTGAAAGGTTTCTTGTCTCAACGTGGGTATATGGTTCAGCAAGATCGTTTAAGAGAAAGTATGCGAAGAGTTGACCCAGAGGGAGTATTGTTGCGGGGATTGGAAATGAGAGTCTTCAGGCTATTTACACAAATTGTTCTGTAAATAGAACAATTTGTTTAGAACAATTTGTGTAAATAGCCTGGGGATGGATAGTAAACTATCTGAAACGTAGCTAAAGTAAAAATATTATCAAAAACCTCTTGTGCGATCCTTGATTTAAATTAAAAACACAAAATTATTTATGAACGTTTCAGAAAAAGGCCAGACAAGCACAAATGGAAATGTGATGCGATAACGAAATTCTGCAACATCTATTGATGTCAAGCATCGAGCAAATAAAGAGAGAATTTATGAAGAATCAGCAAGGACAAAACATGAATGTGAAGTTAACGTCCAGCGAAAAGCTTGAAGGAATCATTTATATGAAAATCGCGTGCTATTATTTGGGTTTATATTTTGCTCTGAAGTAATATGAGACAATAAGATATAGACAATAAGTTAAATTTTGCTGCGGATGCCTACTGACAAAACGCGCCCACACAAGTGTGAGTAAATTTGCGATAACCGCACATAATCTTCATTTTGGTTAGTTATCTATTTGATCAGTCAGTGTAGATGACAATTTTTACAAGGCCATACGGCAGCACTTCCCCTTGCGATTGTAACTCCTAGTAGTTATTAGTAAATATACAGAAAGCATCAAAATTACATGCCCACACTTTTCACACGTACTGGGCCAGGTCTACATTCAAGTTGCCACAAAAATATCTAAACCGACCTACCAGGATACAAACGAATGAAGGGTTTCTTGTCTCAACGTGGGTATATGGTTCAGCAAGATCGTTTAAGAGAAAGTATGCGAAGAGTTGACCCAGAGGGGGTATTGTTGCGGGGATTGGAAATGAGAGTCCTCAGGTTATTTACACAAATTGTTCTGTAAATAGAACAATTTGTTTAGAACAATTTGTGTAAATAGCCTGGGGATGGATGGTAAACTATCTGAAACGTAGCTAAAGTAAAAATATTATCAAAAACCTCTTGTGCGATCCTTGATTTAAATTAAAAACACAAAATTATTTATGAACGTTTCAGAAAAACAATCAAATTATATTCTGTTCCAAATATACTCCAGTGTTTCTATGTATATGTCTATACCATGACAATCACTCTCTTTTAAAGGATCAATGACTTCATTTAATTCCCAAAGCCCATTTTGCGATGTTGGTGCAGGTACTTCTGGAACTTCAACTGAGTCGGCTCTTGACACATCTGCCACATCCCAATCAACTCGATGCAAATTGCGTTCCTAAAAAAAAACAGAACGGTGAAGAAGAATATTAGTAATGATGAAAGACTAAAACTGACATTTTTGCTTGTAACATTTCATACAGTAACATAATATTTGATCTACTTCCTCCGCAGGCCGTAATGAGTACGCCTGTTCGTTGGTTAAAATTTGAGAAACAGGTGTGTTTAACTTGATTGTTTACTTTATATTATCGGTCACATCATTATTTTCATGTAATCTATACTTCTAATTTTTGCCTAACCTGATTGTCTTCAGCATCAGCCTCTTCAATACTTCTGTTAAGCATACCAGTCAACCATAATTGCTCAGGAGATCTGTTTTTTTCTGTGCTTAATGGTGCTTTGTTGTGACTTTCTCTAAATATTTCTAGATTTTGATTTATTCTTGGTAGGAAAACATAGTGTAATGCAAACAAGTGGATTTCATCTGTAGGATCTAGTAAACCATGCTCTTCCATAAAATAGAAAAGATTATAAAACAGTGAAATGCAAGCAATAAACAAGTCTCTCCAAAGACGTTCGATTCGTTGATTATGCACACTCCTACCGGTAATGTGACTTCCACGGTTTGTACCTCGGTTAGTAAGCATGTACATAGCAACAAGAGTGTTTTCACCCCCCTTGTCCAATCGAACTCTACTAGGAATACCATACATGTTTACTGCCTTTTCAAAATGCTCCAGCACTGTCATGTGGGTGCCCTGTTGTTGTCTACACACTTTAAAAATACAACAAGACGTGAGAAACCATCAATCCCTCCATGTATCGCCAGCTACAGTAGTGAAGATAAAATTAACATTTTCATTAAAAATTAGTTGTACCCAAACTCAGTTGTATATCAATACAAACGACTTATTTGCTGTGACACTGTTTCTAGAGGTATATCACTGAAAAAAATAGGTACGCCCTGCGTACATGTGGCTAGCCTCTCCTTTGGGAGAAAAAATTGGAATTCATATCACAACACAGCAGCCCAATGTCTGTATTGTGTTGAATTTAAAAAAATTATGGCAGTATCGTGAATATCTAAGAATTATAAAACATCTTTCTGCGTTGATATAAAGTTATATAAAGACTATAATGAGTTTTGTGGAAACACGATGCCCGACGGGCGAGTGTTTTCAGTCATAATAATAAACTGAGTAGACTCGATGCATGCCCGAGCGCCAAGCGTGAGGGTAAAAATTTCAACACGCATTTTTGGGCTGCTATGATTAAACTAATTAAAAATGCAATACATTTGACCTTGATAACTTTCGTATTGTTGGTTTTCTCTTTTTCGGTCGTATACTAGTGGATTCGTCTCACTTTTCTCTTTATTTTGTTAGGCGTAAAAAAAACAACCTGTGGTTCCGGTTCCCGCCCGACCCTATTTTTTTCTGCCGACCTTATTATTTTTTCAACGCGATTGACCGTTGGACCCTATTTTCTCCAGGTGGTTGCGGGCTGCTCATACAGCGTGCCAAAATGGCGTCTGTTGTCACAATAATTACGGCAAAACCATGAAAAAAATATTCAAAAAAAAAATTTATTTCCGACCTACCGACCCTAATTTTTTCACGATATGAAACCGGAACCACAGGTATTTTTTTACGCCTTAGCAGTTTGATCCCAAAATATTATAATTTGAAGGTTTTAATGTACAGTTTTAATAAGCGAAATTGTATTGTTGACAAACGCTCAAAATGATTAAACTAATTATAAAAATGCAGTCCGTTTGATCCTTGATAACTTCGGAATTGTTGGTTTTCTCGTTTTCGGCCGTATGCAAGTGGATTCGTCTCACTTTTCTCCTCATTTTGATAGTATTTTGAGCTCAAAATATTTTATTTTGAAGGCTTTAAAACGCAGTTTTGATCCTAACGTACGGACCAACTGGCGGCCGACAGGAAAATGTGTAGCGTGCTAAATATAACTTTACTTGTGCATGTAGGCGGAAACGCCGAAAGTTTTATTTGTAGGCGGGCACCGCATTTTAGTACTGTGTCTGGTTCTGTTTTAATTTTCTTTAATATATGGCTAACATATCATGAAAAGAGGGCCCTGAAGGGGTAAAATGGGAACTGGGATTGACCTATTTTTAGACTGGGAAAATGGGATTTGGGTTGCTGGGACTGGGATTTGCTCACTGGGAATGGGAAATGAAGTCCTCAAAAATGGGAATGGGATTGAGGTAATGCGAGTCGATTCCCAATTTTTCTGCGTTTTGAGTATATTTGGTCATGATTTTTTTTTGTTGTTAACTATATTATTCACAGCACTACCTGCGAACAGGCATACTCTGGCGCCCGGAATTCTGGGTTTTCTGATTAATGCGTGTCTCAGAATGCTGCAAATGCCATTTCCGGGATTCAAATTTAAAAATTTTCCGTGCCTTCGGCACGAGCCCCCCCCCTCCCTAATACTTCATAAAGTGTCCGCCACTTGCTTAAAAGATCTTAAAACTGTTTATTCTACCGATAAATAAAGGGTTTTTTATTGACTGGGATTTCAATAACTGGGACTGGGATTTCTAATAAAAATCCAACTGGGACTGGGATTTTGCCAAAATTTCAGGTGGGAAATGGGATTGGGACCCCCCCCCCCCTTCAGGACCCTCTGAAAAGAACGTATATGCAAGTCTGCTACTGCAATTACCTGCAATGATAATACCCATATTACCGTATTAATAGTATGTACTTCAAAATATTCAATCATGATTTAATTAATGTTCTGTCAACTTTCCAATTAATATAAACAACTTTCCAATTAATATAAAAATCTTACTATAAAGTACATATAAAAGGAATGCCACTTATAAGTGAAACAAACATATGGTTTGCTAAAAACCAACTTGAAATATGTCGAGAATATTCTAAAGAAAATATCAGTAACTACTTTGTTTGATACTTTGATTGTTTCTACTTTAAACGCTACACTCAGGGGCGTGGCGACTGGGGGGTCTTGGGGGGGGGGGGCGACGCCCCCCCCCCAATAATTCTGATATTTGAAAAGTTGGTCAAAATTTTTGAAAAGTTGGTCAAAATTTTTGAAAAGTTGGTCAAAGGAATTATTTAAATATTAAACGAGATCTTATATTATTTACAAAAATTTTAGAAAATCCAAAAAATGTTCAGAATTTTAGAAAAAGTTCTTTGATAAACGGAGAAAATTTGTGATATCCGAAAAAATTTTAATGTCGCGAAAAATGCGATAGGTCCGGAAAATTTTTTTACCCCTAAAATGGTACACTGAAAATTTTTTGGCGACGGGGGGGGGTAGTAGCCAAAAAAAAATTTCGAGAAAAATTTTTTTAAACACGAAAACGTTGGTCATTTTCATTGAAAAAGTTGGTCATTATGGTATGACGCCCCCCCTCCCCAATCTGGAATCGTTCGCCACGCCCCTGGCTACACTTCAGTAATATTGTCAATAGTTGCTTAGTGGTGAATTCAATATCAAACCTTCACTCCTTAAATATGAAAAGAGTGTTCAATCTATAGCCAGTATAGGTTTAATTAATACGGTACACTTTCAAATAATAATATTGCTGTTTAGTAACATTACCGAAATGTCAACCAAAATAGCGATGATATACATTGATATACCTTCATCTTTGATGTTTTGTCGACAATTGGTTTATCTTTATCTCCGTTGTTTTGTTTGATGAAATATTGAACATATAATACCAAATTTGAGTGCATTCCATGCACGTTTTGTGGAAGATCTTCGGCGTGAGTTTTGAATTGCTGGCGCACAATCACGTCAAGGTTGGCGCACAAGTTTTTAGTTTTGGTGGTTGGCGCAGCATCAAATGTTTAAGCGAGACTTTGAGTATTAATAATCGCCTGATGATTGGCCTCTATAATTATTTAGGGACTCGAGAAATTTGTGTTTCTGGTTGTAATAGTAGCTAAATGGTGGTTATAACTTGTGATATAACAGTAACAACACTCATCATTGCTCATCAGAAAAACATTTTATTCATCAGTGCGTTACACGCCTTTTTAGGAAGTTTAAATTTTAAGCAACTAACTATTAATGAAAAAACCTGGTGCCCGCGATCAGCCGGCGCATAAGTTGGCCTCACTTGGCGCACGGTAACACTACCTCAGATTATCTTCGGCGTGAGGTTTACACGGAATGCACCCTGGCAAATTTCCAATTCCAAAGCACACTGCAGTGTTGCTCGAACTCACAGCTCGATCTGATCGATGTTTACTTATTTCTGGCCTGATCGCAGGCAATCTGATGTCATGAACGACAGTTTCCGAAGTTGACGACAACTTCCGTCACATCTTGACATCCTTCGTTCAGCTTTACATTGTGGCTAGCCCGCGAACGGGCTAACCACAAAAACGTGAGCATGCATGCAAGTGAGTATAAATTGTGGCTACAGGGATATTTTCAAGCACTTTTCTACTACCGGTATACAGTAGTAAATACTCAATCTTCAATTGAGTTTTGAAACTCAATCTTCCCCCACAATAATTTTTTTTCACAATTTGATTTTTTAATGTAAATGTTCCATTGACACTCCCTGAATCAACTTCCTTTCTGTGCTCTACAGCTAGCTGATGGCCAAACTAAAGTCTGAAAATGCCATTTCCGACGATCTACAGACTTCAAAGTTTCAAAATTTTTCCGCTCGGTGCCAACCATGGTGCATGTAGCACCTCGAGGAACTCCCCTTTCCAACATGCAAACACATAAAAGTCGTTTATTTTACACCCCTCTAAAATATTTTGGAAAGTGCGCTCCCTGACCACAAAATATTTTGACGTTCTCCCCCCCTCCAAAAGAAACTCAATCTTCTGAAAAACGGTAGTATACTAAAGTGCTTGAAAATATCCCTGGGCTTATTTAGACTGTGGCTTATCATAGGCAATAATTGCATGCATTGATTCCCCTAGGCTTAGCGAAGGAAATATGTCCATAAACTATGTAATTATGGTGGGTTACTTGGTTTGCTTGAACGCTATACTTCAAGCTTATTTAGAACCGGCGAGCACCAGTTTCCGTCAAATGAAGCACTCTGATGGTGCGAGATTTTTCTGTAATGCCTGCAGGCATTACTAAAATGTGAATCCCCATTCATGTGAAAACACTCAAAAGTCCTTGAAAATGAGCTATACTGGGCTATTATTCAGCCTAATATTCGGGGTTAGTCCAAAGATTTCCGGTTCCCCCGTTCCCAGAGTATATTCTTTGGGGTTACTGTTAGTCTAATATTTCACCTGGAATTCTTAAGGGTTTGCCAAAGATTTCACTGGAATTCTCCAGGGGGTTCGTAAAAATCTAAATTCTTTAGGGGGGTTACAAGAGAGGTGTGGAACAGGGAGGATTTGGATTTTAAATGCAATAGCCCAATGGTCAAAACTATCAAAATTAACAATGTCAAACATTCTCAGAGTTATGTTGTCATGTTAGAGTTTTTTTTAATTCTTAAATAGTATTGTCAATATTGATTGTCACTGTTTCCAGTTTGACAAGGCTGAAGCAAGCAGCCAATGGGAATGGCAAGAGTACCATATATGGTCATACATAATAAACTACTATTAAACCTCGACAGTTCAGTGTGAGTATGGACAGCAAGAGCTCAGTTTGATAATTTTTAAACACCTCGCTTAATTAAGGTTAAGAAGTAGTCGATGTAATACTAATCGAATCAATTTGTGATTTCCATCGATGTGCCATAAACATTGAGGACCAGCAACACGATAATGTCGACGATTTATAACTCTCATTTCCAATCCCCGCAACAACACTCCCTCTGGGTCAACTCTTCGCATACTTTCTCTTAAACGATCTTGCTGAACCGTATACCCACGTTGAGACAAGAAACCTTTCATTCGTTTGTATCCTATGTTTGGAAAATTTCTTTTAACGTCGAGAACAATGTTGTCGAGTCCTTCATCGGATACATTGGAATATTTATTTCTCACAGAAATGCTAAATTCTCACATCCTTTCTACTGTACTGCAACTGACATTGAGCTGACAAGCAATGTTAGGCACTGTAAATCCACTTTCAACAAAAAAGTCAAGTTGCTCTTTGCTTATTTTAAACCTTGGTCTTCCTCTGCGCACAGATATCTGACATTCAGTACGATAACCTTCGTGATCGGATGCTTCATCCACGTCTATAGCTGCCCATAGATATCTTATATACAGTAGATAGCGCATCTCTTTTGGTAAAATTGAAGCCAAGAATATTCCAGCGGTGACCCCCATTTGAATAGATGGCGGCCATGTTGGTCGTTCCCAGAGGCTAATAAACGCTTAAAAACAACAATAACTTTCATCATTTGAATAGTTTAAAAATGTATTTGGAATAGGTTTAACTTAATTTTTAAGTTCCCTGTTTAAGAAATAGAAAATATACGAATATTCTCTCATTTCATGGGAACGACCTGAGCCTGCAATCACGACTTCAATTTTTGAATTGCAGAATAACTAGATGCACTATCTAGTGTATATAAGATATCTATGATAGCTGCCACTAAAATTTGACCACGGTTAATCTGGTAAACCATAGCAACTGGTTATGCTATGTAAATTTGACTGATTTACTTTTAGAAATATATATTGTCTTTCAATGACTTTACAGTGTCACTGTGTAGGCGTGGCTGAGTGATAAAACTACATGAAAAATATACAACAATCTCTCAAGTGAAAGCCTTTCATTTGGAAGTTAGTATTGTCTGAGGGCATGTCTATTAAGCCTGGTTTCCATATATATGGTAGTAACTGTCACGAATGTGTCGCCAACGTGTCGCGAACGTGTTGTGTAGTGTTTGTCGTGAATGATTTTTGTATCTGCGCATAGCACTAGATACTATGCTCAGGCCTGCCAAGGTGTAGTGCATATGATAAAAGGAGGGAGATTACAATATTTGTGATTTTTCTGCGTGTGACGTGAGTTGATAATAAACCTGAGCTCAACGAAATCTCTAGCGGGAACTGAAGGGATTGCTGTGAGCGCTTCGTTTAAGAGAACCTTGAAGCTAAGACTGCATTCAAAGCACTCTTGCTCAGCTGTGCAACACATATCAATCGACATCGCCCGTCATCGGTGTCATGACTTTCTAATTTAGTATAGAATTTTTAGCTTTAAACTTTTAGCTCGTATTGAACTTGAATTTAAATTATAGAACTCTTAGATTTATAAATTGTTGAACATATGTATTATTTTTACTTGTATATCAGAGCTTCTATTGATAGCAGTGACTTCTGTCGCTGACAGCCAGGACTACTACTACTACTACTACTACTAGATAATTTGTTAGTTTTTTCTGGTAGCACTCCCAACACTACTGTGTTGCAGGTAAAACACAAAGAATGCGGGAGATTTCTTCAAATTGTCTTCATGTGGGAGGGAGATGAGTAATGACCGCCAAATGCGGGAGATTAGGCAGGAGTGCGTGCGTTAAACACTCAGGTGGACTAATTAGGGCTGTGCGCCTGCAAACAGGTTGTAAAACAAATATGGCTGCTTTCTACAGGATGATTGTCGGTGTTGTTATGTTGCTAGAAGATTGCCCGAAGTAACATCATAAAGCTTTTTCGTGAGTGACCGTGCATGCCTTTTTAATAATATCAATTGTTTATTAATTATATATGGGATGTTAAAATTCTGTTATATGGTACATTCATAGTCTCCTCTTAGTGTAGTATAATACTGTTTTAGGAGTATTTCATTAAAGCATTAGCTGAATTCATATTAGAAGACGGATTTCCCTCTAAAGGTTCGGTCACACGGAGCGACAAGTCGCAGGGGCATGTTGGGCCATTCCATTTAATATCCACACCCCCCTGTGGACGAAGTTACTGATTTTGGACCCCTTCGGAAACGGTTTTTGGGAAGACCCCCTCGGAAATTTGCTATTTTTCGCGGAACCCCCTTGGAAATTTTCAATTTTACTCAAGCCCTTCGGAAATACTTGTTGACGAGGTTCCATCACAGAAGACCCCTTCGGAAATTTTGAAATTTTTCATCCCCCTTCGGAAATTTTGTATAATTTTCTTACCCCTCAGAAACAGACCCTGTTGACGAGGTTGCTGATTTTTTACCCCTTAGGAAATTTTCAAATTTTTATAACCCCTTCGGAAATTTTATATAATTTTCTTACCCCCTCAGAAACACTCCCAGATTTTTTACCCCCTCGGAAATTTACGATTTTTCTCAACCCCTCGGAATTTTTCTCAACCCCTCAGTGGGGGCCCTAACCCCATCAGAAATTTTTACATTTGTCTGAACCCCTCGGAAATTTGGATATTTTTCCCAACTCCCTTGGAATTGATGTATCCGGCATACACTATGGGCATACACTGTAGCCTGCGTTGCAGGCGTTTAGTGCGGGCGGAAGAAGAGAGGGCGTCGTCGAGGAAACGCCTGCCGAAATGGCTATGACAAATTTGTTTTTGACCGAAGAAACTTCGGCTTAATTCCCATTGGTTAATCTCGTTGATGGAAGTAATTACATAACTCAAATCGGTCAACTGTCAACAATAATTTTGCCTGTGTATCGAATAGCAGATAGCCGTATATATTCTCATAAAAATATGCCTGTTACCTGTAATGCTTTGGGGAAACTCTCATGGCCGTTCCTAGACGCGATAATTGGGTGGGTGTATATTCATATATTTGTGTTCTGTCCGACGGATTTCATTTGAAAGCGATTGATTTTACGGTATGTGAACATGAATATATGAAATATCCCCCCCCCCCAAGTTATGGCCCTGGAAACTCTCTGATATTGCATGTTTAGACTATTTAGGCTTAGATCGAAATTTAGTTGAAACCAGAACTCTGGAAGTCTATTATTAATTTGCTACGTGGTGAAGACGCCTATTATCGTGCTTCTTCCTACGCCAGAGCCTTTTTTAAGGATTTTCCCGGGGTTCGGGCATTTTTTGAATATATCAGAGGGGGATAGCAATGGCTGAAGGCCACGTGTGGCCGACATACCACACATGAATAAGGGGTCTGTGGGAAAATCTTTGAAATTTGAAGCCCAGAAATGCCATTTCCTCCATATATTCTGAGCATCCAATTTTGCTCTAAAATTATAGGAGGATGCCAATGGCCGAAGGCCTAAAAAATCCCAGAAAAAAAACCCTGCTGGTTTGTTTGTATAAATTTAGAAAAAGGGACTTTTCCTTGCGGGGTGGGGGTGGGGGGGCACAATGTGATTTCGTGGGGGGGGGGTACAAGAGGGGATTGGGGAGGGCATTTGCCCCCTAGCTTGTATGTTAAAAAAGGCCCTGTCCTACGCCTACGGGATACGGAAATGTTTGGTCTTTGGCAATAGTTGCGATTAGCTAAATGTCAGCACCAGCAGTGATTGAATATTTCTGATAGTTGTCTTGTTATTTGTTCACTTTAAAGTATAATTCATTTCAAGACCAGATATGGTTGAGGCTACGTCACTTGGCATTGCAACTATATGAAGTTGGACGATGATTTTTAAGAATACATTTCAAAACATGCTCAACTGGTATTTGCTACGGTAGAATACGTTAAACAATCGTGGTTCACGAGCCTTTTAAAGGTTAGGTCTGTTTCATACGTCGCACTATCGTCGAATTTAATTCAGACGAATTTAATTGAACGAATTAAGTTTTATCCGTTATGTAACCTGAATATCGATCGTGACTAAAACACCACACGAGTACATACGAGTAACATACGAGTAACACAAAGGTACATACGAGTACATACGAGGAACACACGAGTACATACGAGTAACATACGAGTACATACGAGTAACATACGAGTAACATACGAGTACATACGAGTAACACACGAGTACATACGAGTAAAACACAAGTACATACGAGTAGAATACGAGTAAAATACGACTAGTAAACTTGTTTTTAGTGTTTGTAGATTGAATACAGGCAAAAAGATCGTCTTCTCTGTCGAAAAACGTGAAATAGACTGAAACCGGCTATCTTTAAAACCCGGAACGGGGAATGGGGGAACGGGGAATGGAGAAACGGGGAATGGGAGAACGGGAAGTGGAGGAACGGGGAACAGAGGGAATGGTGGGGCGAGGGGGAAAGGGAGAAAATAGGAGACAAGGGGCGGGGGAGGTCTGCCAGATTCTATAAACCACAACTTTGTAGTTTGTACAACATCTACTTTTAGGTATTCTACCTAGATAGTTAGATACATGACACAAACCATAGGCTTCACATATTTCACAGCATGGTTTGCTTTCAAAACCCTGTGAGCATGCACAAAACCTAACTCACGAACTGCATCTACTTAAAATAGTACTAGGTGATAAACTTACAATCCTCACATAGCCTCAATCACAACATGTGGCTAGGCAAATATACGAACTACACAGTTAACGTATACCGCGACATACGACAGTTCCGAGACCGAAATACAGGACAACAAGGCCTTTTTTAAGGATTTTCCCGTGGGGGGTATAGCAATGGCCGACGGCCACGGTGTGTGGCCGACATACTCCCCCAGAAAATGTTTTAAATTTGAACCTTTCAATTACCATTTCCTGCTTTATGAGCGTCTAAAATTGCTCTAAAATTTATGCTAATTATACTTGTATTTGAAATAAAAGAAGGAAAAAATGCAGAAAAAATAAAAGAAACCTTAACAATAATTTGTCCATTACTTATTATTAAAGGGGGATAGCAATGGCCGTGGGTCACGTGTGTGGCCGACATACCGCGAATGAATAGGGGGGTCTGGAGGCATTAACTCCCCCAGATAATTTTTGAAATTTTAAGCCCAAAAATGCCATTTTCTGCCGTCTGAGCATCTAAATTTTCTAGAATTTATCCTAACTATACTTCTATTTGAAATAAAAGAAGGAAAAACACACAAAGAATTTTAAAAATATTAACAATAATTTATCATTACTTAGTGTTAGAAACACGTAGGATGCGCACGCGGTGACACAGTCCTTTAAATCGATTTTGTTAAAGAAGGACAAAGGATAAAGCCTAAAACGTACGTTCCGTTTATCAATTTGTTATTCTTCGCTGGTTTGTTTGTATAAATTTAGGAAAAAGGGACTTTTCTTGGGGGGGGGGG
>CACRXK020003189.1:26127-37750 GCA_902702795.2 Paramuricea clavata | reverse complement strand
TTTTCAGAGTTTGGAATTTTTCAGGGGTAAAGGGTTTTCAGCTTGGAATTCTTCAGGCGTAAAAGGTTTTGAGCTTGGAATTTTTCAGGGGTAAAGGGTTTTGAGCTTGGAATTCTTCAGGGGTAAAGGGTTTTGAGCTTGGAATTCTTCAGGGGTAAAAGGTTTTGAGCTTGGAATTCTTCAGGGGTAAAGGGTTTGAGCTTGGAATTTTGGAATTCTTCAGGGGTATAAGGTTTTGAGCTTGGAATTCTTCAGGGGTATAACCATAAAAAACATGTATCCTCGACAGGCCAGACTAGAATGTAAGGTGTGTACGCCGGACATGTCCGGTGTACAAACACAAACTTTGGCGTACATAATGGCGTACATTTGTTTACATAGACTAGTAATTGTTCAAATTCAACAAAGATGGACCAAATAGGTTTATACTAAAAAGGTGTATTTGGAACTTTTGCACATCTACATTTCCAAAATTGGCGTACAGTTACATGTTCCTGAATCGATGTCTGGCGTGCAAAAAGTTAACTTTCCAGACTGGTCGACAGGGGGTGTACGGATTTTAAATGGAATAGCCCTTTACATGGTTTGACTTTAGTTGGATGAATAACCACTTCCTTGTGTCGATTCAATACATGTATTGATATTTTCATAAAGGGAATATTTTTATATTTAACAGACGAGTGTACTTGTCATAAAATTGATAAATGTCTACATTTAATCATTTTTTATAAATATACATATTTCAATACCTGTTTCATAGCTTTAATTCTGTTCAGAAGATTTGTTCCATCAGTCACTATCATATCTGCTGCATTATCATCTTCTTTCAGTTTTAACATTAATCTTTTCGCATCCAACAATAGCTGCTCCATCTTGAATAATCGAGGAAAATGTCCGACTGTTTAAAATTGCTTGTTTCTGTAATATCACACAACGTTTGTTCAAACCACGGGCACGGTTAATAGCCGTGGTCAAACTTGACACACTTTTACGAACAAAGCACTTATGATGAACCATATGATGGATTTACAGTTGATTATGCAGCTAAAAACTTAACGTAAATGATAAATCTTTATACTACGATATAATTTCACTCAGTATTGGACTCCATCTTGGAAAATATAGTTGGAATTTCCGAATTTGTTCAAAATAGAATTTCGAACAAGAGACAACAAAAACGTTTATATAAATTAATTTTGATAAATTCTAGTGGCTGTCAGGATGGCCGAGCGGTCTAAGGCGCTGCGTTCAGGTCGCAGTCTACTCTTGTAGGCGTGGGTTCGAATCCCACTTCTGACACATTTCGTTTTTCATGTTTTCAATCTTTTTTCTCTTCAGCTTTTCTTGCAGTAAAATCATAATAAATTCCTCCAAATTAGTAATAAACTTCATTGTAATGCCTTAAAAATTTTTTTCGGCACTTAAATTTCGCAAAATCCCATAGACAAGGTAAAGACTTCCGGTCGGAAGAACGACCCCACCAAATTCAACTAAAAATGTCCCATGAGGCCACGCGTCTGTTATCAGTTGTCTTGGTTATATGAGAAAATATGGGTTAGTTTTTACAATTTTTGTGTGTTTTGAGATGGTTTAGAAGAATAAGAGAGAAGCAACGATAAAGCAAGATGATTTTAGAGCCGTATATATTGTTTGAAATGCATAATTTGTGTTCACACTGAGTCCTTGTTTCCAAGGTAAGCACGCCATGTCGCCATGTTGATATTGTACAGTCACCATGTTTTTCTCATAAAATACTACAATTTTGATGAAATACCTTATGTAACACGGTCGGCTAAGTATCTTAGTATCAATCACGTATTCTGGTAAATTGTAGGTCATGAAAGTTGGTAGCCCACACAAAGTGACTTTTCTCTTGCAGTATTTTACATTAATTATTTGGCCTTGGTGATTGCAAAATGATAAATGATATACCCCCCAGGCATTTCAATTTTTTGATATTTTGCAGTCAAAATCCCCACCCCAGGTCCAAAAATACAGTTCAAATAACCTCAGATATGAGGCAAATTGAAGGTCAAATGCCCCACCCCCTGGGTCTTTATAAAATCATAATAAATTCCTCCAAATTAGTATTAAACTTCATTGTAATGCATTACATTTTGCAAAATCTTATAGACAAGGTAAAGACTTCCGGTCGGAAGAACGACCCCACCAAATTCAACTAAAAAAGTCCCATGAGGCCACGCGTCTGTTATCAGTTGTCTTGGTTATACTATAACTTTATTGGGAATACTAACAATAATTACAATAAATAGGTATTACTGAAAAGGAAATGTGCGAACGGGTCAGAAAAAGCCCATGCGAGGCACCTCCCTTACAAACTTTACAAAAAAAATTACATTACACTATAAATTATAGACATGAGGTAAAGCTCGATTTGCACATACCCACAAAAGATCTCCAAATACGTAAGATGTAGATTTTGGAAAATTTGTACGGAAAATAAAACTAACTTAGTTTTGAAAACATGTATGTGACTTGGGCATGTACAAGAAACAAACTTTACTTCAATCAAAGAACTATACATTATTTTAGTTTCTGTGACATGGGCGGTCTCGAACAAGAGACCAAGTACATGGCATATCTATGTCAGAAACTGAATTATGTAAAAACGAATAAGTTGAATAAGTCTGGTTATTCTGACTGTAATTCTCTCAGTTCAAATTTGGAATTGTGGGTGAAAATTTAGTAAACACGAATTCAGAATTTTAAAGTGACTTCAAAATTTAAATATATCAACAGTATGTGTATATATTTGTTGCTATAATATATGTACAATGTTAAAGAAAAAACATAACAGAGTTCCCTCAAAGCAAACATACCTTGCATAGAAAACAGCAAAATAATTTAATAATGTCAACATGAATTTATGCCCAGTAGGCATAGTAAAGCATCTGGTAAAACAAGGAGTGATCTTGTCAAATGCCCCAGGTTTTGTGGCTTGTTGTCAAATTCCCCACCCTTGCAGTGGTTTAAAAAGTCAAATTCCCTAGCGGGAAGCAGGGTCCGAATTATCGCTAAAAAACAGCTTCGCATTTTTTTGGAAAAATTTCACGTTTAAATACACATTTTGCCCCCCCCCCCAATTTTTTTGAGCATCACAAAAAGGAATGCGGCGCATGCAATGATTTTGCCAAGTCGTTTAGAACGTGATTGCAATCATTTCACGCTGGATAAAGCCCTACATTCTGCTAAAAATCAAACGCTTCGGTATTGAAATTGAAAATTCTAAAATGTGCATGCTCTCGCATTTGTATAGACATTTAGGCAATCCGTGCCAAGTAATTATCAAAGCAATGTTATCATGTGCTGAATGCCAAAACGTTACGCTTTCGTTGTTTGGCCCTATAAAGGCTGCGTTTTTCGCACGTATATACGTACGGAAAAGTTTAAATATTTCTAAATTTTATTTAATTACTATCACTAACTACCTCAACAAATAGGCTTTAAATAATTCACAAAACCAAATGCTGGCCTTTTATTCATTTACACTATAATTATTTCATAAAAAAACTTTTAGTTTTAAATGGATTTAAAATAATTTTTCCGTACGTGTACGCACCCATATCAACATTATCAAGCATTAACTAAAGAAGCTTCGCAACTTCTAGAATCGCATTTTGCGATTTGCGAAGCGTTAATTCGGACCCTGGGGAAGGGATGTCAACAGTATTAAATCGATTGGTGCATCAACCAGGCATATTGGTCGTTTTTATACTAGAGATGCATATTATACATCTGCATGTACAAGACTTTGCTATTTTTTTTATGTTGAAACAGCTGGGGAAGCAGCCAAAACCTTATTTTCCTTAGCCACCATGTTGAATTATTAACAAATAATTGTTGGCTTTTTTGTATCACAGTCTCGCTTTGTTGGATTATTCGTCTGTGTGCCGTCTTTATATGCATAATGAGTCTGGATGAACTATCATTGGTTGGGTGTCTCTTAAGACAAAGAATTGAAAAAATTAGGGGGGCGGAAAGAAAATTGCCCGACTTTTCTGGATTCTGCCCGACTAGTACCAAAAAAATTTCGGTCAGTGTACCATTTTAGGGGTTAAAAAAATTTTCCGGACTACCAATATTTTTCCGAACATGACACAAATTTTCGAAAAATAACAAAATTGGCCAAAAAATTGACTTAATTTTAGACAAAATTGTCAGAATTTGTCTCATTTTTTTTTATTGCAAACCAAAATTGCCCGACTGTTGATCGAATATTGCTCGACTGCCCAAAAAACTGAGGGGGGGGGGGGGCTAAATTTGTTAAAAGCCATTGAAAGAAAGTCCGACTAGAAAAATAATAATAATACTACAGACTGAGTTGGATTTTTTCGAAAAAAAGGAATCGCACTGCCGTTGCTGGCAACAATGATGATTCAATATGCCCAATATTTTTGGGTTTAATGTTTATTTAACTTCTAAATAAGGTCGGTTACTCCCATTTTTTATGTCATTAATTAAATTAAAAGAATTTGTTTAGTATTTTGAATCATTGTAGTTATGATTTTTAAAAAATTCTGCCATGCAGGAAAAAATTGTTACCAATTATTACATTTTCCGATCTTGAAAAATTTTGGCATGACAGACGTTTTTTTAGATTTTGAAAATGATTCAAATTACCAAAATAAATTTTGCTATAAATAAAAAATAGGTACGCAGTGCGTACATGTTGCAAGCCATCATGCAAAACTATGAAACCTCATGACTCAGAACACTATACAGTAAGCAGAAGCAGTCACCTCCTGGCACAGAACAAAGCCACACAGAAGGTTGACTCGAGTAACAGCTGCCAGGTCCCAGCCGGTGCGTGCTCGAGAGGCATTCCCCCTGGACGTCTGCCATTTTGAATATTATCAGGGGGTGAATGCCTCCCAAATGCGCACCAGCCAGGGCCATGGCATCAGCATTTTGACGACGAATTACGGTCATGCCAAAACAGTGAACTCTAATAATAACTGGAAGGCTAAGTCAGGGGGGGGGGGAGTTGAAGCCGTGCTTGGAGCTTTTTTTGTAGGTAGACCCAGTCCTTTTTAAATTTTTTTTTCAAAATATGCACATTTTTTGATCAGAAAAATCTTGCCCCAAAATATTAGTTTTACTACCAAATTTAATTTATATTGGTAGTATGATAAATTAATTTAATATTCGCAAAGCAAACAAATCACGAATTACCAAAAAAAAATTCGAAAAACACGACCATAAGCATGAACGGTCTGAAAAACCGCGCGTTCTAGGCTGCTTTTTCTGAGTTTTTGGAAGTTTAAGATAAAACTAAGACGTCATACCTCAGGATTTTTTTATACCCATGCAAAATACATCTGTATGCGAAGTTTCAAGAAGATTTAACGTTTTAAGGTCGAAAAAAAAGCATTTGAAAATTGACAAAAATATTGCCATATTCAAAGTGCTCATAGTGGCCAACAAGATGCCGATGACGAAAATAACATCACTTGAAAAACGCCAATTTATTTATGTTTAAGAGTGACTAAAACAAGGACTAAAAGCTCAGGATCAATAACAATACCTGGGGTTTAGTACAACATAAGTTTTGGAACTGTCAAAATGTTTTATAGTATATATTTTTGAGTTGAACTGCGAGATTTCCTTCGGCACGTCCAAACTTTCGTCATTTTTTTCAAAAAAGAAAAGCAAAATTCCTTACTTTTTGCTGCAGAGAGATGTAAAACAGTCGGAACTAATCGGAAACTTGGTTTAAATCCCAATCATTGTTGTATTCCCATGGAAAAAGTGTTTTTCTTGCAAATTTTTGCTCGAAAACAAACTTTTGACAGAATTTTTTTCACTCCTCGAAACTCTCCTTAGTCCTTTTGAAAGCTGATTTTCCCGCGCGCCGGCTTAAACGAATCATAGACTTTCACCATAGGAGCATGGATAATAAAATAAATGGATATGAAACTAGCTGACGTGACCTAATGTTTTTACTGGGATTGATGGCGTGGCTGGATGCCTCAACCTAGTCACAGATGAGGTAATACAGATGTGAATCTCCTGTGAAAATGTGTCACACGGATTAAATAAACTTTAAAATTGTATTAATTCACTATTTTATTAAATTTTGATAATGCAGAGGAATAAAACTATACATATTATAGAAGTATTCATGTTTTTTTATGCCAGAGTTATGTTTTGAGGAATTTATATCATTCGCTGTTTTGTTATTATACATGAGCATCTGAAATTCCCAGCAAGTGTATTTCACGATTTTAATAAGGAATAGATAGGGAAAAAAACAAACTTTTGCTAAATAAAATGTTATGTTAACACTTTTAATAAAAAGAAATCAATAAAAGTGATCGCTTACCGATACTCTTGAAGAATTAATTCCAAAAATAGCCGTCGGTAGCGTAGACTTTTTAAAAAAACAATTTTTCGTCTTTCGAACGGCGTTTTCCTATCTCTTTCCTTATTAAATTTCAGAACGACACTTGCCAGCGCTCGCCGGAAGTGAGAATTCCGTGTGACACGAAACAATCAGCAATTTCACAGGAGATTCACATCTGTACTTACCTCATCTGTGACCTAGTTGAAAATCAAATTCTCAAAAACGGCATGTTTAGCAATAATACAGCTAAACATTTTAGTCAAAGAGCAAATAAATGTAACCACGCCATTCTACGATGAAAACTCTAAGTATTCCCAGTCAATTTTAGCAAATATTTCAAGCACTAAACAGTGAAAAATACATCGCAAATTTCGCAAAAATTTGTGACGCCAATTTCGTAGCTACAAATGTAAAAAAGTACAAAACAAAGACGAAAAACATTTACCTTGAATACTTTGTCGTGGCTTAGGCATGTTTTTAAAACAATTAGACCAGTTTACGCTTCAAGATCACCCTTTTAAAGTGGAAAATATAGCAAAACAACAAAAATGCCGAGAACTTTCATAACATTCGCAATACGCGTGACGTCACGTTTTTCAACAAGGATGCAGTCAATGACGTCAGAAGTTTCATATCCATTTATTTTATTATCCATGATAGGAGTTAGCCTTCCAGTTATTATTAGAGTTCACTGTGCCAAAATCATTGGAAAATCGTAGGAAAAACCAAGAAATCAGGCTTCTAGTTCTGTATGACCCATTCTGTGCCCTGGTTATAATACTGCTCATAACTTTTGGTACAACTGGCCTGAAACTTAAAATATTGAATCAATAAGTTTAATATCAATATATTTGTTGAAAAATAGCTATTATGTCAAAATAAGAAAACGTAAGATTCTCACGCGAATAGGCAATGTTTTTATGAGCGACTGTTCATCATTAGTTGCAAGCGACGGTAATATAAACAAGGTCAAGGTTTTATTTGATAGCGTAGCCTTCACGATATAAATATTAAACGCTTGATATTAAATAATCATTCATTGCGAGCACAACTGCTCCAAAATTACAACAAATAACAGAATATAAGGTAAATTAAAACCAGCAAAGCTTTACCTACCTTGATCTATTTTTCTAAGGCGCTCAATTATGTAAATTTTCCGCGAACAATCAAACATTTTTCTTTGCCTTTACTCGACGAAAGCCCTGGACGAAAACGTGCATGAGTGATGAAAATGCTCGTCGGAAAAACTCGGCATTTGTCGTATTTTACGAATTTGCCACGTGGCCGGTACGCTCACCACCGCTCACGACGACATGAAATTTAGAGCTATATGAAAGTTGCATGCCATATATGGCATGCAACAAAAATGGGTGTCACGGACTTTATTATAATATCCGCCATATTGAGACATCATTGTTGCAATAGCAACAGTTGTTAGAAGTGAGTTTTTTAAAACTCCGAACTTCTTAGTTGTTGTTTAATTCAAGTCAGATACTCAGGGTGTTAGCTACAGTAAAAAAAAATCCGCGTTAAACGTGGTTTTCCCAATTACCTTGAGGTCGCAATTTCCCAATTTGGGTCAGCCAAAAAATAGTTATAGAAATTCAATGTTGTTAATATGCCATTAAAAACATGTTTATAACTACATGGCTCAAAATTACTCCAAAAATGCGGGAAATGCCATTTCAAAGACACAAAAATTTTTAAAAATCGAGAGGGGGAACCGCATGCCCCCACACCCACAAAGAAATGCCCAGCTTCATGCTAAAATAAATTTCCCAATTTCAGGTAAACGCTGATTTTTTTAAACTTCTGGCTAACACCCTGATACTCTTTGTTTTTCAACAAATAATTATTGTCCAGAAATTCATGTCCAAATCAGAAAATCTTCCATTTCTTTAAAAAGTGTAGCGAGCCACCGTAAGTGTAAGTGAGGTCACTAGTGTAATCTTGAAAGTGCAAAACCAGGTGGGAAGAGGTTAATGCTTACCAATTGTTGAATGATATACTGAAGGACCTCAATGATACTGTCCATTAGCGACAAATATAGTGATAATCCGAATATAATTATTAATATCTTATGTTTGTGATGTTACTCTGAGTGTATATCCACACCGGGCAAGCTTGAAAAATATGCCTGACCACGGCGGGAATCGAACCTACGACCTTTGGAGTACTAGCCCAATGTTCTGCCAACTGAGCTATAGCGGTCAGGTCAGTTCGAGTCGATATCAATGCGATCTAACAGTCATGAATTTGCTGTGTTGGTGTAATGTACTCGAGTGAATATATGATGTTTGTGATGTTACTCTGAGTGTACTGTACATATCGAAGCTTGAAAAATATGCCTGACCATGGTGGGAATCGAACCTACGACCTTTGGAGTACTAGCCCAATGCTCTGCCAATTACTGAGCTACGCGGTCAGGTCGGTTCGAGTATGTGATATTTCGGAACTGAGTCTAGTTCCTTCGATATCAAGTTCCTTCTAGTTCCTTCATAGACTCAGTTCCGAAATATCACATGCTCGAACCGACCTGACCGCGTAGCTCAGTAATTGGCAGGGCATTGGGCTAGTACTCCAAAGGTCGTAGGTTCGATTCCCACCATGGTCAGGCATATTTTTCAAGCTTGGATATACACTCAGAGTAACATCACAAACATCATATATTCACCCGAGTACATTACACCAACACAAAAAAAATTAATATCTTATTTATCAATCAATTTATTTAACTGTGCAGGCTTGTAATGGAAGCAGATGTATGTATTGATCGCCTGCCTACATCAACAACGTCCAGTCAAAGTGTGAATATCAGAGAGTTTGATGATACTGTCATAAATCCTGATCCTGTCATAAGAAATGAGGATACTGAACAACTTATGGAGGACTACGTCTCGCCACAAAAACTGGTAAAACCTCCATTTCATTGCATCTGTTGCAACTGATGATGTAACTGCAACTGATCTGTTGTATGCCACAATCACTGCAGGGTCTGAAATTTGCAGTAATGCATCCTAATATCAACAGTATTCTAAAATTTAGTTTTGGATACCAAACTGTGAATGACTTGTATCCCGACTGGATATTGCAAAATTTCAAACATTAGGATAATGCTGAACGTCTCCTGTGGTTTCCTGATAGCTTTATAAAATAGTATTAATATAGGCAATCAGAAACCATGAATCTTTTAAATAAATAATATTGAGTTTTATGTGTACAGTGTATTTAATTACTAGGTACATTAATTTGGTCAATGATCATGCTTCTTGTTTTACTAGAAAAGTCTGACTGGAATTCATGATTTACATGAGGTTGTTTTCCTGGAAATGAGGGTGAATACCATGCAGAACAGCTTAGGAAACTTTGGTAAATATAAAAGATTTTCAATATGGTATATTACTGCACTATTATAAGTATTATTCTGTACACTCAGTATATAACTGCCTTTTTTCGCTTATGTACTGTACAACAACTTTGTTATTACATGTACAGTATATGTCCCATGATATAAGATACCCTGTACTGTATACTGCAGTTCATATTGCGATATCCGGAAAAATATAGACATCCACCACTATCCATTGTACGTCCTCTGGAACTTTATATAACCACAAAACTGTCAGATGTTTTGTGTTAAATCTGTTGTTTTTAATGCAAACAACTAGTCTACTGGACATATGTTAAAACGGAATTACAGTTGTAATTTAAACTGCTCTCTGCTGTATTTTGCCTGACAATCCTTGTGCCACATTATCCACATAGTAAACAGACAATGACTATTTCATGACAAGAATTTAGACCGAGAGACCCGTCTCTGTAATTAGCTGAGCCTGGACCTGCCACGTCTTTGTAGCTAGATGTTAACAGGTAAAATCTGTAAATTTTAGGAAGTATGGTGCAAAATCTTAAGCAACTCAAACTAACAAACAGCGTGATTTCATCTGTGAGGTAAAATATAATATACAATTTGTTAGAGTACAGTATACTGCATAAGTCTTGTATACTGCCTCATTTTTTTTCCAATAAAGCATTTTCATTAGTCAAGCGAAGTTTTCGTGCAGACATGCACCTGTATATACATTTTAACATCTTACACACTCGTACCCACTGCCACTACTCGCAACATACTGGCCAACTAGCGCAAAACAAACAATGTGATTGGAGGGTGTAGAGGGTGAAGACAGCACAATGCTATTTAAGTCGCCAACGTCCACCCCAGCCGCACAACCATGTAACTATAAGTGTAACGTAACAAGCAAGAATGACCGATTAGGCGACAACGAAATAATGCAAACAAGGAAAAACCCCTAAAAACTGTCAAGCCAGCAGAGAGCCAGCAAGCAGCTGGAGATGAGACCGATGACTGCAACTGCATGGCCGAAGCTACTGAGGCGACAGCCAGAAGAGGCCAGTCCAGGCCCTAGCAAAAGTGTACGTATACCCACTGTCGGATACATCCCACCCTCCCACACCAATGCCCAAAACCCTATAATTTTGAATATAAACTGAATAATATACATATAAATGAACAGACAGCATGACAACTCGTGTTTGATGTTATTTATTTTATTGGATAAAGTATTAATTAAAGACATTGAAATCGAAAAATTACGCAACTTTCGTTTAGGGGGAAAATTGTAACCAGTTGTATATTATTTACTTTTATATAGAGATCTTGGCACAAGTCTCAATAATCTTCAAACACTGTGGATGGCCAAGTGTGGTCTGGCTGACCTTGATGGCATTAGTTCTTTGTGCTCACTTAAAGTAAGACTCAGTTTGTACGTCAAACGAACTGTATATTAATTTTAAAAACTGGTGCCGTGTCGGTGGTTTTATATGTGATAAAAATCATGTTCATTTACATAAACTTTTCATTAGCTTTGATTTTTTCGGCTTAGACAACGTTTAGTTTTTAATTAAAATTACTTCGCCAATGAACAGAAACTCATCACATGGGTCATTTTTAAGCCATTTAAAACATTCGCAGTCCATATAAACATATTTATAATATAGCATTTGTAAATTCTGAACGCTGATTGGCTAAGAGCCGTGTTGATATAACTCAATGTCAAAAACGGGAAATTTTCCGCCGCTTGTAAACACGGAAATTTTTCTTATCCTTCGGGCTTTTGACATTGCTATATTATAAAAATATATAAAACATTTTTTCCGTATTGATATATAGTTATATCAACACTCGTGGAAGTTGGGAAAACTCGAAATTGTATGAAAACACTCCGCCCTTCGGGCGTC
>CACRXK020003189.1:0-25994 GCA_902702795.2 Paramuricea clavata | reverse complement strand
GGGGGGGGGGGGGGGGGCATTGACTTTTCTGAATAACTTGGCAACCCCATTAACTGCAGTACCTGAAAAAAAGATCTCCTTTGTCTTCATAATGTCAAGGATTGGCTTTAGAATTTTAGGTTCATGCTTGCTTCTGTCATCTTCTCTGTATGGTGCAATAGTTGGCTTACATACGTACTGAACGTACAGTATAGGGATGTGCCAGATCAGGATTTCGGTAATATCGGTATCCACTAAAACAGAGTATGAACATCCAACTGGTTCCGGTATCCAACAAAATTTGGCCGGATGTTTATCGGATAGTATTGGAACCATGGTATTTAGAACCATATCAATGACAAACCGGAAAACTTTTGTCTTTTTGGCATGTTAAGAAATTGTGGAACAGGAACAATTATTAATTGAGCATGCAGAAATGTTTTCATCGAGATGTACACTGCTCTCTGGGCATGTAGATTGCCCACCGACCTCTGTGCCACAGATGTTTAGGCTTGTTATACATTTAAAGACATAATTATATTAAAAGCGCATACCGGTACTATTGTAAAACAATATTATTTGGAAAAGCAATGAAGTATATTGTCCAAGTACGTACGCGTCACCAAGTGACTACAATTCGGTATCCGGCCTAATAATATACATGAATATATTGATCGTCTTTGAAAAACTCACTCGTGCATGTTTTTCCCAAATTGCACTCAAACCATGCTATTACCTATACAAAAATAGGTACGCTAGGCGTACATGTATCTGCGCAAAGGAATTCCACGGTTGTTGGTTGTTATGAAAAAAATTTCATTCACAATTGTTGAGTAAACATTTTTATTATATAAACATAAGTGTTATATAGAGTTTTTGGCCACTGAGAAAAATCGTATTTAAACACACGTAAAAAATACGATATTTTTACGTGTGAAAATATCATTTGTTGTAAAACGCATTGCCACGGACGTTTTATTGTTTTCACTGAATTTTGTTTATATAATAAACAGAAAAATACATGGGTGCTTGGAAATACCAGATTTATTTCTCGTGTTGAACATGATATCTCACTCGTTCGCTGCGCTCACTCGTGAGATATCATGTTCAACACTCGAAATAAATCTGGTATTCCCGCGCACCCATGTATTATTCTCTATATATTTCGAAGTGACTATACAGACGGCTATTTAGTAAACTGCTGGCAAAAAAGTGACAAAAGTTGGCTATATAGTGACCCGGACTGCTTTCCGCATGTACGGTAAAAGCTAGCGCAAACAAAACGTTTTTATATTTAACTATAGTCAGTATATAGCCGGCAGTTTACTAAATACCCGGCTGCCGGCTGTATTTATTAGTCACTTTGTTTATATTTGTTGATATGACAAAGAATGTTCACGGATTGCAGTTTCATCTCTACCGCAATCAACTGTCAGAAAGCCAAATAAAAACAGAATAAGAGTTATACATGAAATGGGTACAAAACTGCGGAGGTAAATACTGCACCCGCATTTATAATGTATGTTAATTGAAAAAAATACATACAATCTGTGAACTAGAAACATACAATATGTAAAGCATTCTTATAATCCTAAGATCTCCTGTGACTAATGCACCATATAACAAAATGTTAACGTAACATAATAATTCTAAATGCTGTGACTATATATATATATATACCATATATAAACAAAATTTTTATGAATAGACAATCGATACTATAAAAAAAGCATGCACGGTCACTCACGAAAATGCTTTACGATGGTACTTTGGGCAATCTTCTGGGATATAACAAAAAGTTTTTTAATGTTATCGGAGAATTTTGACTTATATACACAGTCAGAGCTAAATAAATACCTCGTCACTCTGTAGAAAGCCGCCATCTTTGTCTTACGGCCTGTTCGCGAGCGTACTGCCCTAATTAATCGACCTGACAGTTTAACGCACGCACACACACAACTCGATAGCATACGTACATATACGTACATATGTACGTATATAACTCAGCACACTCCCTATCATGGTTTTTCAGTGACTGGTTACATTAGAGCCGGAACTGGCGTGAAGCAGTATATAGTATCTAGCGCTCCGCGCTGATACAAAAAGTATCAGGCACTTTGCTAGACCAGCCATGCCAATATCACCGCATCTTGCCTCACCTTCTCCATTTTTATTTCAGGAACTATATCTTGCATATAATGATATTACTGAGGTCAGTCCATTGACAATGTTGGATAATCTGCAGGTCTTGGATCTTGAAGGGTAAGTCTTCTACAGTATCAAGCTAAATGGAAAATATAGCAAGAACTACAAGTACTGTATATAGAGTGAGGCGATTAATTTATAAAAGAGGAAAAACCGATGTTTTTTAACCATCAATTATATTTCCATAAATCTTTCTTTAGAAACTTGGTAGATGATATAGCTCAAGTGGAATTTTTAGTTTTATGCCCAGAATTAAAACGTTTGACATTAGAAGGAAATCCTGTGTGTATAAAACCACGAGCTGATTGTTCACCGCAGGTATAGAACTTGTTTATTAACATTTGCAATGACTATGGCGGGTAAATTAAACAGCTTTCTCTTGCCAATGAATTAAATGACGGCAGAGTATTAGAAGGAAGTTGTAGGTCTAGACGACTTACATCCAAGGTCTAAAAATTTCATTCCATTCGGAAATATGCTTTTAAATTAAGAAATCACCAGTATTTAAAAATGTGTAATTAGTATTTAATTGCAGCTTTACAGATTAATTGTTTTAGATTCTAATTCATAAATTTAGCATCATGATGACATTCTTTATTTCTTTGCTTACCCAAATGCCCAATTAAGCTAATTTCGGGAATTCATCACGCGGTAGACATACATGCAGTGCCGGAAATGTCCAGCAGAACCGCTGCCCGGAGATTTCTCGCAAAATATTTTCGCAGGAAATTTCCTTACACCTTGCAGGGAATTTTGTTATACAGTATACTGGAATTCCATGTAATTCACTTGCTGTTTAAAAATTCCAAAAGCGTTTTGCAAGTCGAGATTGTCTTGTGCCGAGATTGAAATATATCACAATGTGCGGCACCATGATACGGTCTCTGAAATCTACATAATATGCAGGAAGTTTTATATTTGACTCCCACACGAAATTTTTATTTTGGGGTTTTGCTACCAGGAATATATGCCAAATTTGCAATAGACTGGAGGCTACTACAACCAAATTATCGACGGTATTTCTTTGCCGACGGTATTTCTTTGTATCGTGGCATGCTAAATTTCTCCCATGATCCTCCCTAATATTTCGCATATGAAATGTACAACACCACTGCGCTGCGTTATGAGCTTAACGTTAGCTAGTTTAGTGAACCGCGTTACCTGCAAGTGACTGGAGTATCTGCAAGCATAGGTCAGAAGGTCTTGCATGTGCATGCTATTGTCTTGTGCATGCTATAGTATATAGCAGAAAATTTCAATTTTGCCCAATCTCTTTTTGAAATATTGATTTATGTATGAGATTTATTTAAAAATTTAGACTTTTGCAACCACAAGGTTGAAATATATCTATCATTGAAATACATCTATCATCAAAGGTTGTATTTACAATTAAGTAACAACCTATAGATCCTATTAAATAATAACAAGAGAATAAAATAACAATAGCCAAGAAAGTAAAAACATATAATAGGTGTCTCTTTTCTATATAACATTCTCTTTTCTATTTTCAAACTTTGTGTGGTCTGACTATTTTCCTGTTCTGTGGCCAAATTGTATTGATCAAATCTCAAGCCGTTATATCATTTTGAGTTATTTGGTCTACATATCTTTCAAAATTTGCGCTCAGTGACTGTTTTATTAACTTTCGTTATTGAACAATTTTCAGACTCAACTCGACTACAATTATCGTGCTGAAGTTCAGAAAGTTTTACCAAAACTGATGCACTTGGACGATGAACCTTTTCTCTTTGATCTTGTTGACGGAACCAAAGTGTTGAAACTCACACCTTCTCAACAACGTAATGTCAGCGTGAGAGAGAAACTACAGTCTGATTGGGAATTGGTCACTGAAAGGATTAAAGCTTTTGATCTCAACGAAACCTTGACAGGTAAAATAACCCATTGAAAGTTGTCCCATGCCAAAGCCTCCCCAAACTCTACTGCAACCCAGGCTAATTGAAAGTTTATGTACTACAGTTAAAACATGAGCAGCGCCGATCTTTATCTGAATAAATATACTGTACAATCTAACATGGATAATAATAGTCTGTACTCATGTGCAATACATGTGCAAATTGCACGAGAAACCATACTATTACTTAATAATAATATACATGAAAAAATTATGCGGTCACATGCGTGCGTATATAGGTCACATGCGAAATAGTTCATTTTAATATAAATAATTTTAATATAAAATCTACTAAAGCCATTTGTGTCACTTGCAAGTGGTTTTTTTCTATTATTTTCTGCTAGAAATGGCTGTATCTTACAGTGCGTCTACAGTACGTGGGGCCACTTAGAGAACACTAACCAATCACATTGCAGAACAGAAATTGAAAAAATCAACAAAAGGCTCATTAGCCAATCAGCATTAGGCCAAAAACAATTTGAACAAATAAACGTAAAAATAGACTTGTAAAAGTAAACACTGCAGTTAATGGCTTCCTGAATCTTTCTTTTGATTAGTGTTCTCTAAGTGGCCCCACTTACAGTAGACGCACTGTAATTACAGTCAACGAAATTTGCATTATATTTCATTTTTTGGCACTGTATTTCATTTTTTGCCACTCTATTTCGAAAAAATTGCACTGCTCTTAGCCAATCAGAATTAGAAATGTTTTCGTGTATATTATTAGGATTGTACAATCTTGCACGCAATTCAGTTTCTAAGCTGCAATGTGTATTTTAATAAACTATCTATCTATCTTGTAATCCACACTGGTTGCACGATAGTGCTTAATGAACCCACATACTTTCGATATTTAGACTCAAGCAATCAAAGTTACGAACGACCTCCGACGTCTCATGGTAACCGTCCAATGACCGCTAGTAGACAACGACCATCTTCTGCGAAACCTGGTTCTGCCCGGCCAAGACCTGGTACCTCTTCAGGTGAAAGACCTGGCTCAGGTGGACGACCAACAACTGCACGACCAACAACTGCACGATCAACAA
This sequence comes from Paramuricea clavata, assembly GCA_902702795.2. Classification (NCBI taxonomy): domain Eukaryota; kingdom Metazoa; phylum Cnidaria; class Anthozoa; order Malacalcyonacea; family Plexauridae; genus Paramuricea; species Paramuricea clavata. Next base: position 20,852 of record CACRXK020003189.1, on the reverse strand, counting down.
CTGCACAAGGTAATTCCAGTGAGCTCTATATGTATATCTGCATCAAGAACTTCGGCCCTAAATCATTTCCGATGTCTGTCTTACAAAAAAGCCCGCAATATTGTAAGCGTGAAATATTGCAAAACAATCATTCCAATATTATGTTTAAACCTAGGTGAGCGAGATACATGTGAAGAAGAAGATGATAGCAGTGATTTAACTCATGGTATGAAACTGTTTTGTTAAATGGTCACATAGCACCACTTCCGGAATTATATTTCCCCGAACTCTCAACAGTGAGCTTAAGTAAGCGACGCTTTTGTCAAAACGGACGTCAGCCGAAAATTGTTTGAACTAATTTTAGCGGTATTTTGTATCATCGTTCGTGTATGGAAGCAAAACCCGTTAAAAATATTTTGTCATAGGTGTTGAAAACTACCACAAATTCACCCCCCGGTAATCTCACATTTTGACGTCCGTGTTGACAAAAACACCCCATTGACTATATTTGACTTCGACACCCTATTGACTATATTCCAGCCTTTTTCTATATGAAATATGGTAACACTTTGATTATTATTTGATTATTCTTTATTTATTAAGATGCTTAATATAAACTACTGTCCATCTCGACTAGCTTTTGCTATTTATGGACAGTAGCCTAATGATGTAGCAGTTACATTTAATTATTTAATAAAATCTTGAAATCTTGAAACATCTCTTGCTTAAGCTTCCTATTATTACTGTCTTGACTTACTCAAGTTCTATGTTTGTACTGCCCTATCACTTGTCCTTGCTTCAATTTTATATATCTCAGAGATATACTATCTCTGATCGTATTTTACGCCATGTGCATGTGGCACAGTCTTCATAGTTAGTGCCTTTCATGTCTGAGATGGTGGGTTTGATTCTCACTACGAACTCAAAAAGCCAGTCGACGCTCTACCCATAGCCGTGGGTTTCCTCCCACAGGAAATGTAAATAAGATTGGTAATGGAATAAATCCTAATCTAACTAAAACTGATCCTTAATTCCATCGTAGCTCTACTTGTGTGATCAGACCTGAGTGAAACAGTGAGCTGCGTGAGTGAGCTGCGTGCTTCGTAATTCAGCTCTTAGCTGCAAATAAGGACGTTTATCACATCCCCACTTTCTTATATCGTACCATGTTTGGATAGAAACATCTCACAAACATCCAAACACAATCGTCCGGCCGGGACAAACACTTCTACTATACGTTCGTAGAAGCTAAATTTTTAATTACTTTAACTTGCAATGCGGCTCGATATATTAATCCACACAAAATCCTTTATACAAGAATGGCGAAAACAAAACGTTATGTTATGCTGTATGAACAAACCCGCTTGTTTCCAGAGACAAAATTAGTCATAGCAACAAGTCATGCTATGCAAATTTTAATGATTTTCGTTATTGAAACCATTACTGGAAAAATTTTTGAAAATCCAGTGAATGGAAATTGTATGGACCTTTATTGGAAATAGAATGTATTTTTGACTATCCATAATAATTGTATATTTCCATACTATGGATATACTGTAGTATCAAAATAGTTTGATTTCACATTTTTTCTCAGTGCTTTGGAAATGTATTGTCCTTAAGCTGCTTAGATGCAGTTTTATTGGCATAGCATGACCAGTTGCCATGGCTATAGCATCTCCACTCGTGGTTCTAAACCACAATTTTCGTGAAGGAAAGGAAAGTTAACATTCAATAGTTTGAATGAGTGCATGTGAAAACGACTAATTGTTAATACGAATAGTTTTGACAGTTTTCTTGCCGTCAATATACCGTCAACGCCTTATTACAAACTTTCAGTTTGTTCAAATTGCGCAGTCTGACACCTTGACTCTGGACTGGACGAAGCCCGCCAGCGCAACTGAAAATTCAATATTCTAAGGTATAGTGGACCGTAAGAGACTTGCAATTTGATTCCACAGTGTTATTTCTTGTTATAGGTTTTGCTACTGTTTTTTGTGGAAATCCATCTCGAGCATTGAAAAGCCGAAGAAAGGTACAGTGTGAAGTGTATTTCGCCTATTTAGACCTAATACAGATTTCGTTATGAAAAAAAACAAACTTTATGGTATTTTCGCACGCATTAACTAGTTTTCACCAACAAACGAGCGAATGAAAGGAGCGATTGAGTTTTATGAAAAAAAATTGACGAAAATACAAAAGTCACTTAAAGTAGACAATTTTGAAACGGCTCTTAATTTCGCAAATCTGTCCATGTCATGAAATTGTAGAGTAAACAAATTTTTTTCGTAAAGATAAATTTTCCAGAGCAGGGGGGGGTTGTCGTTTTTAGCAGCATTAAAAATAGCTTGCACGCGAAATTGAAAGGTTTAAAACGCATTTAAGATCACGGGCGAGAAATTTGTTATGCGTTTTATCAATGTTCCAAATATCAGAAAATTTACTCAATTTCAAGTCCTTTAAATAGCTGCTGAAACTTTCATTTATTGGCACCAATGCCTATCGCGCTTGTTTAATGCATTTACCTAATTTGCATATTGTTATTTTACTTTTTTACAATTATAATTAACAAATATAAAACATTTTCCGTGTTGATATACAGTTATATGAACACGAGTGGAATTTGGGAAAACGGGAAATTGTGTGGAAACACGACGCCCGAAGGGGGGAGTGTTTTCACACAATTTCGAGTTTTCCCAGTTTCCACGAGTGTTGATGGGTATATCAATACGGAAAAAATTTTATATTTGTTTTATAATATAGTACAAAGAAACATAAAGAAAGAAATTTTTCCGACGTTTCCGTGTTGACATTGAGTTTTAGTATAAATTTTGCATATCAAATGAACTTTCGCGCGTTCTGATTGTCTAGTTGACTAGTAAATCTGAGGCATTATTTACTAGCAGACTAGTAAATAATGCTTTTCAAAAAGAATGATTCGGCAAATTTGGTTTCAAAATCGACAAAATATTGAAAAAATCGTCCCAGCAAACGAAAAAAGCACAAAATGTTGTATTTAACTTGAAAGGTAAGATTTATTTATTATTTTACTGTGTCAAACATATTCACGGACAATTTAAAACCTATTTAAAACTCCGAAACATTCGCTTCAAACAAATAGCAAAAACTATCCCGACTGTTGGGAAAAGCCGTGATATTCTTTTTAAAACAATTTTGTTTTGTATCCTATAAATTTCCCAATTTGTACGATACTATTTCTTTTGATATGTCATGTTTTCATTGTGCTGTAAGGTGTTCTGACTGCTGTATTGTGTTTTCGAAACTTGTAAAGTAAAAAGTGTTATTAAAACTTTATTTCGAACGATATAGTTTTACATTTCATTTTACCAAATTCCTCAGCCATTTCCTGAAGAAATTAATGCTAAACAGAAACTATTCATAGTTTAATTTTGAAAGAGTCATTCCGTTAACTTATTGTGATAACTTATCAAGAAAAACAACTTTGTAATAAAGTGTAAAGTTCTTATTTATGTTATATTAGTCACACAAGAAGCCATTTTGAAAGCGTGTGCGTACAAGAAACACTGCAACACTATTAGTGAACAAGCCGAAAACAATTTTATTTCTGAAATTTAATTGAACTGATATTCGGATATTTTGTTTTATTCATTAAAAATTTATACTAAAAGTAAAACAATTATTCGCCTCAGGCTCAGTGATTACGGTGAATATTCACCTCGACTTCGTCTCGGTGAATATTCACCGGTAATCACTGAGCCTGAGGCGAATAATTGTTAAATATCAACACGGCTCTTAGCCAATCAGCGTTCAGAATTTACAAATGCTATATTATAATGAACGATATCAATTCATAGAAAGTCGTATCCATGCGTAGTAAGGCGGTATCTGAATAACCTAAGCGGGCGAAAAGGACAACCTGGGACAAGGACCAGGGTGATTTCAAGATGGCGGGAAATAATGGAATTTAAGGGAAAATATATAGTGGAAAAATCCCTGTCTATATCAGTGTAGTTCGTGCCAATACGGAGCTTTAGATTTGACTACGAGTACGACTACGAGTACGGGATTTGATCGCGTGCTAGGAAATTACCGTAGTCGTTTTCGTTTCCATTCAAATGTTGCCTTTATAGCAGTAAACCAACAACGAGAGAAAAAGTTTCATAAACTAAATCTCCTGCAGACTAAAATCCCCTACAAAACGTGTAAATAAGTCATAACATTAAACATTGCGCCGGATAAACGCTATATAAATGCTACAAATTATTTTTGGTAAACAAAAAAAAGCCAACATTCTTTGTTTTTTTAAAAAGTCGTCGTAAGGACTACGAGATTTCTCCACAATTTCGTACTCAGATGGGCGACGGCTACGACTTTTTCGCGTCAGTACGGGATGGCGTAAGCATACAGCATGCATTTCGCTTGACCAATCTCGTACTCGTAGTCAAATCTAAAGCTCTCTATTAATAAGAAAGCTGCGGATTGATAGGGATACAACTATGTCGCGACGATGGGCCTTCGCTCGAAACATGGATAATAAAATAAATGGATAGGAAACTAGCTGACGTGACCTAATGTATTCAATGGGCTGATGGCGTGGTTGGATGTCCCAACCTAGTTGAAAATCAAATTCTCAAAAACGGCATGTTTAGCAATAATACAGCTAAACAATTTAGTCAAAGAACAAATAAATATGACCACGCCATTCTACGATGAAAACTCTAAGTATTCCCAGTCAATTTTAGCAAATATTTCAAGCACTAAACAGTGAAAAATACATCACAAATTTCGTTAAAATTTGTTACGCCAATTTCGTAGCTACAAATGTAAAAAAATACAAAACAAAGACGAAAAACATTTACCTTGAATACTTTGTCGTGGCTTAGGCATGTTTTTAAAACAATTGGACCAGTTTATGCTTCAATATCACCCTTTTAAAGTGGAAAATATAGCAAAACAACAAAAATGCCGAGAACTTTTGTAATATTCGCAATACGCGTGACGTCACGTTTTTCAACAAGGTTGCGGCCAGTGACGTCAGAAGTTTCCTATCCAGTTATTTTACAATCCATGGCTCGAAACGTCCACGTTTTCCTTGTATTTTTCAGGTAGTTGTATCCGTACAAATGCGCAGCTTTCATATTATAAAAATCCATTGCATTGTCCGTAAGAACGCCATTTTTAATCAACATCGCGTAACAATTATCAGTCAATTAAATTCCGGCATTTTGGTAGGGTGTTAACAATCTAGTATAAACCATACAATATTGTTGTTTAGAACATGACTCAAGAGGAGAATATTTTACAACTCTCCTGGAAAGATGAAGAGAATCATGATGTAGATATGTCTCAACGAGATCTTTTTGAAGAATTGAAGACGTGGAGGAAAGAATATGCAAGGTGGCGATATTTTTTTAATACGTTCTGTGATGTGACTTAGTTGGCCAGTAGAAAGTTTTTCTTAATTTGGTTTCATAGGCCAAGTACACGAAGGACAAGCAGGGCTGCCGAGAGGGGATGGGGGTAGGATGGTTATTCTGCCCGTGGATCGCAGGTCAAAAGGGACCCCAAAGATCTAAGCATTTCTTGATACAAAATTACTTAGCCGAGAATATAAATCCTCAGTGTCAGATAATATGCAATAAAGCATAATATATTGTAAAACACCGCTTCTTTCGTGCTTCTTCCCTGTCTTAGGGAAATTTTTGGCTCCCCCCCCGGAAACGCCCGACGGCTCTGATTACAAGATCATCGTTTACAGACAATACTCCCAATTTACACAGAATTGAGTGAAAGAAGACGTTATACGCGTAGTCAGTGTGCTGAGCTCGTTGCAAAGCAAATTCGTAATATGACTAAGTTCACTCAAAGTCTTTTAATCACTACTTCAGTAAAATCCGGTTACCAGAAAATGTAACTGACAGCACAGCGAACGTTTATTGATGGTACAAAAACTCGCACCTACTCTGGTACCGACCGTTCCACATTTACTTACAGCACTGATTATTACCAAGATCTCTGCAACACGTCGCCCAGGCTAAAAACGTGGGAGTATTAATTCCGTGGGAGTATTAATTCCATTCGGCGATTGACACCCGGGTTTTGATCTGCCATACCCAGGAAAGGATAAAAAAGGAATGATCAAATTCTTCAGAACCTTCCTGTAAAGGCCCGTCTACACGATACGACTAGTCGTATGCGATTCTTATCCTGGCATATGTACTCGAATAAATACGTGTAAAGATGTCACATTTCAAACTTCGCCATAAACCGCGATGTACAGGAATAGTGGCGTCAGCAATCGTTTTTATACGCCAGGATAAGAATCGTATACGACTACTAGTCGTATCGTGTGGATGGGCCTTAATCGTATTGGGCAATTAATCAACTTTTGAACAATTAAATATGTCGTGTTTACCCCAGTTCTACCTCCGTCCGTCAAAATTGATGACTCTCGATCGCGTTTGATGGCCAACTGTCAACTGTCGTGCATTTTAATTTGGTTTGTAACACAACTCCTTGACCCGAATGGATCAACATAAATTCGATATATAGTCATTATTCAAGTGAGATGTTATCAATGTATACATGTATGATAAGTGTCAATACATGATTGGCCACTCTCCACTCATAGTTATGATGAAATTTCTACAGTAATTCTAAATACATCTGATTTGTGAATTTCGAAGTAAAATAGAATGAACTCTTGTCAGCTCTCGTCAAGTTTGAGCTGCTTCAAATTTTAATGAGAGTTGATCTGTTGATGAGAGTTTGGCCAGTAATATCCACTCATAACTCTTTTTCTTGTGACAACACGTGGGAGTTAGGAAAACTCGCTCCTCAACCCTCATCAACTCTCGTTTGTCCGAGGCGTCAGTCTAACAATTGATAAATTTGTGTCTATAGATTCCTAGACAACTGCCCAGAATCCTTGATTGCAGAAGCTGATGAAGATGACTCAGATGAACAACATTGTGAAAGGTAATGTTTTGGTCAAAGTTGATATTTTCGCACGCCACTTCATCTCTGCTCCCTGTATTGTGCGGCGTGAAAGAGAATCAATCGCTTCATATGCTCTCACATCCCAACGAACTATCAGACTAACGAACTGTCAGATTAACGAATTAACAGACTATAAACGAACTATCAGACTAACGAACTGTCAGACTAACGACAGCTGCGAAAAACGCAACTAGAGGTCCCTGGTAAGAATCGAATCTGCGGCCCTGCGATTCTGGTGCAGCGCTCTAACCAACTGAGCTACAGACGCCAGTTGTCGAGCTCTAACCACAAGTTCATGTATATATATACTTGGTACTGCCAGGTTGGATAAATACAAGATATAGCATTTTGTTTGTGGAAACACCACGTACATTTATTACAGCAAAGCTTTCGATCCGTAAGCCTGGATCTTCATCAGTGCTAATAATACGTTTGTAATAATAGTGCTAATAACATTTTATTAGCACTGATGAAGATCTGGGCTTACGGATCGAAAGCTTTACAGTAATAATTTTACTTGGTGTTTCCACAAACAAAATGTTATATGTTTTATCGCCATGCAAACCTACAAACAACTTAAATACAAGATGCCAACAAAATGTCACAAGAAGCCAACAAAATGCCACAAGATGCCAACAAAATCTCGATATCAGACTAGCAAACTATCAGATTAAAGTGCCTATGCAACGAAATTTCACCCAACGTTTTCTTGATTGCATTGCAATCTTCTTTCTTGAGATATTCAACTTTGTTTGATATGCAAATATCACCCTTATGACATCACAATGAATAATAAGTTTTTAAAAGAATGTTTATTTTGTGGCATAACGATAAAAAGTATCTAAAATAGCACTTGTATACGTGCATAAACCAAGTTTATTAATTATGCTTCCGTATTTGTATGCAGAATTTCTTGACCAATTTTGACACTAATGACGCTAATTAAGAATGTCATTATGCAGGTAAGGTAAGGTAATTAATAACTTTATTAGCATGACCATAAATTTATAGTATTGGCTGTATTGCTAAAGCATTACATACAATATATAGAAGAAAGTATGATAAACTAGGACTATTACAGATTATTATTTGTGGAATGATTTATAATAGACTAATACAATATTAAGAAGAATTAAGAGGAAGGAAAGAAGACAAGTATGCTATTTACAAATAAGGTGGTTATTACAACCTTTGCTAATCCGCATTCCTGGTTTCAAGGTATTTAAGTCTTTGCTTGAAACATGAATAAACAAATTTTGAAAGTTTGGTTATGATTTCACTATCAGTTGACTTCATTAGGTCCGCTGATAGAGTTTTGGAGTTTAGATTAATCTCGTCAGATAAAACATTCTCTAATGAACTTCGAAGGTTTGCACGAGATTGCTCATAGGCTTTGCAAGAGAGGAGGAGATGGGTTTCATTTTCCACCTCTCCTGAATTGCAGATTTTACATAAGCGTTCTTTACGGGGTATATTTTGATAGCGCCCGATCTCAATTTGGAGGTTATGGTTGCTGACTCAAAGTCTTGAAAGACATTTTCTTTTGTATGGATCTTTTATAAATACTAAGTAGTTTTCGAGGTTGTGGTCGGTTTTGAATGTTGAGTAGAAAGTCAGTTTGGATGAATTTTCAAGTTTATGTTTCCAAAGTGTTAAGTATTTTTCCTCAAGGGTTTTGGTAATAGTTTTAATATGTTCAGTCGTTGCGGCTTCTAAATTAAGGATTTCTTCATATAGATTTAAATTTTTGATAGTATCAATTGCATTTCCGTAAAAAGACATTTTCTGCTTGGAATGCAGATCTTTCGAGATTAGAAAAGCTTGCTTCGCAATGGTTGTTTGGGAAGTGAGTTTAAGTGAGTGATGTATTTGAAGACCCTTTTGAATACGTTAATGATGAGAGGGAGTTTTCCAAGCTCAGCTCTGGAGGCAATGTTACTTGCTTTCCTACTGATAGCGAGGTAAATTTTACAGAACTTAAGATGAACTTTTTCAATTGGTGATTTATCTCAATTGTTGAAATCAGTTTTCACCAGCCTAGACCTAGGCCTTCTAGTTCTAGTCTTATTTATATTTTTTTTTAATATTTAGCGCTTTTTCACAGGAAAAGACTGGGACTAGGTGATTTGGGGGCGGGGCGGAGGAAGCAAGCCTAGAAGGCCTAGTGGATTTCCCAACAACAAGGCCAAAACTGCCCTGAAACTGCCCTGGTTGCGAAATGCCCAATTATTGCGTTCTCGAACAGAATTATTTGCAACTTAACGGCGAATTTAAACCGATACAGGTAAAATAAACTCATTTATAGTATAAACTTACTATTTTTATTTGTATACACGTCTAGAAAATCGGGGTTTTTATCATAAAGTTCAAAGCAACACTATTATTTAATATGTTGACATTTACTTCACAAGGTGTAGCGAAAGCACAAAATGAGTCAAAATATATACCAAAAGTAGAATCTTTCATGAAATTTTGTCTTATACACAACTACATTAATATATATTTTCTCAATTTTGGCAAGAAGCAGTCTTGTGTTTGTAAAATATACAAAATAAAACGGATACATATATTATTATCCCGTACAGTCGGTACAGTACTGTATATAAAAACGTACATTGCTTACAAATGGTATATCCGTAATATTTGAACAATAATTTCAAAATCCTCATACCCAATTCGCAAATATAGTTATTCAAAGCAAAACAGTAGATTGTCTTGCGAATAAAATAATTATTATTTAATTTGTGCTTTCGCTACACCTTGTCAACATATATATTAAATATTGTTGCTTCAAACTTTATGATAAAACCCCGATTTTCTAGACGTGTATACTAATAAAAATAGTAAGTTTATACAATAAATGAGTTTATTTTACCTGTATCGGTTTAAATTCGCTGTTAAGTTGCAAATAATTCTGTTTGAGAACGCAACAATTGGGCATTTCGCAATCAGGGCAGTTTCAGGGCAGTTTTGGCCTTGTTGTTGGGAAATCCACTAGGCCTTCTATTTTTTCGCTTGCGTCAGGCTTGTGTCCTTCCTCCGCCCCGCCCCCAAATCACCTAGTCCCAGTCTTTTCATGTGAAAAGCGCTGAATATTAAAAAAATATAAATATAAATAAAAATAGAAGGCCTATGTCTAGGCTGAGTTTTCACGTATGTCCCCCATACTTCCGAGTTGTATAGTAGGATAGGAGTTATAATTGAATCAAATATTTTAATGGCATATTTGGGATTGAGATGGCTGAAATTGAGCTGTCTTCTTATACCGTATAAAGCATGCAAGGCTTTTTCGCTTAGTTGTTTTAGAGCTAGAGTAAAATTACCATTGTGATTTAGTTTGACTCCGTGGTTTGACAATAAAGTTTTCGATGGTTTGGGTTAGTTCTTGGCCACAAATTATGTAGTCAACCACACTTGAGCCTTTTTGGCTGTGAGAAGTGGGTTACCAAATGAGTCACCAAGGGTTCTACCATTCAGGATTCTCAGATTGCAGTTTTTGCAAATCTCAATCAGACATTTGCCATGTTTATTAATATAGTTATCAAAACTTTCCCTCATTTTTGGTTGAAAAGAAGTTTCAGTAATATCGTTTATGAAGGTATTTCCTGCTTTTGAGACAAAATCTTCAAGTTTGCTGGTACGGGCATTAAAGTCCCCCAGCAGCATAACATTTCCTTTTTTGGAGAAATGCACTACATCACTTTCCAGGTCATCAAATATTTCCTCGTCAAAGTAACGTGAGTTTTGAGGAGGAATATAGACTCCACGAATAAGTAAGTCCTTTGTAGAGTCTAGGATTGTGTTGTTTATTCGACACCACAAGAAATTTTTAGTTCTTTTTTCGAGAGAAATGATATTTTCAAACTCTTTTTTTGAATATAAGAGAAATTCCTCTAGACAGACGGCAACTGGAGTTTGATTTAGGGGTTGCCGTAAGTGAGGATATTGCCTTGAAACCAGGAATGCTATTAATTTTTTTAGACCATGTTTCAGTTAAAAAGATCAAATCATGGTCTTTTATATTATCTATGAAGTCATTATTGCTTAGCTTATCACCAAGAGTATAATGCTTTAAACCATTTATATTCCAAGCACTTATTTATAGCTTAGAAAACATTTCTCTGCAAGTTTTCAAATGATTGGAAAAAGGTTGACTGACCCAAAGTAAATTTGGAGCATTATGTTTTGCATATTTATATTAAACTAGGTATTAGATATAATGATTAGTATGGTTAATTAGGTTATATATTGATTAATGATGTGGTAATAGTTTTATGAGTGTTGATGGTAGTTTGAAGTTGAGGGGTTAGGAGTGAATGATGCAGTGGAACGAAATGTAGTGGTAGGGGATAAGGTCTGATGGCTGGATGGAGATATGGTGTTGGTTTAAAGTTTGCTCTTTTCTGATGGGTTCCATAATATGCACTTTTAAGGTTTTTTGCAAAGATTCTGAAACCTTTGTCGTTGAGGTGTTTCTTGTAGAGTATTGATGTGGACTGGAATAGGTTTGCATGGGTTACAGACGTTGTGTTTGGGAATTCTTTTGCAGTTTTTCATTGAGGTCTCGGGCTTTTTGAAGGAGGTTGTCGTCGTGGGGGAGGAGGCAGGAGAGTATTATCCGGGATTGAGGGTGTTTTTGATTGATTGATGATAGCAGGGATTTCATTTCTTTGAAGATGTTGTCAGTAGGTAGTTTTTCAATGTCATTTGTACCACAGTAAATGATAAAGGTGTTAAGCTCAATGAATTTGTGTCAGTCAAGGATTTCTCTAGCTTGTTCTACTGTAGGGCATTTCAGGTATTTAGTGGTGGAGTTGGGGCACAGTAGTGTTGGATTTATGTTTCTTCCATTGGAATCGAATTGTCAAAGGCCGAGAATTTGTTCTGAGTAGTGATGGTGGATATTAGGTGGGTTTTTAGGGGTGGATTTCGTTGGGTTGGTTTTGATTCCATGGTTGATGTGGGTTCAGTGGTACTTTCAGCTGCAATCAATTGGTGGGAGGATTCTTCGGTAGATGAAGTGGAATTGAGTGGAATTACGTTTTTTTTGTTTAAGGTATTTACATAGGGTAATGGCATTATACTTACTTTCTTTTCTAATTGCTTTTGTTTATGTGAGATGTTAGGTCAGCATTCTCTTTTTGAAGAAGCTCATTTGGTGTCTCAAGACTGGTAATCCTTTTCTTTAAAATTTCGATTTCATCACCTTTTTTCTTCATATCTTTCTTTATTTCTTCATATGATTTTAGAATATCTTGTTTGAAGGAAACGAAATTTGTTTCGAGATTTGCCACATTGGTTTTAATTATTACAGATTCTTCACATGCGGGGTTCGAGTTTCCAGCAGGATTTGGAGTCGCTTGTGGGGACATCTCATTGACTTCATCCGGTCTTGTTTCTTTTGCTGGAGTCTGTGTAATATTCTCGATGAAGGTTTGAAGGTTTTTATAGATGCTGTATTGGGAGATATTTCATCGACGTCTAGGTCTACCAGCTTCTTGATTGTAAGGAATTCAGTAAATAATTATGGTAATAAGATTTTCATCTTTTTTTTTGCTTTCGAGGGACAGAGTTAGTGTGATTTTTCCGCATTTCGATGAGTCGTTTTGGGCGAGTTGTTCTTCCCAAGTTCATTTAAATAATTCCCGTTCGCCACTTGATTGTTTATTTCGCCGTACTAGCGATAATAAAATATTTTTATCCAGTGAATGATCCTATCTTCGCTGGTTAGAAAAGCCACGCAATTAGCAGATGGTTTATATATGGTGTAATTGATATCTTCGTAGGGAACAGTTCGTGCTTTTGTGTTTTTAAATTCTTCATATTTGTAGCGTGTAAAATTCAGATCAACATTACACGTGGCGACGGACGAAGCCATATTTGCTTTTTTCATCGGTTTATACTTTTGATTTTCCAAATTTTTTTGAATATTTCTCTTCTCAGTATATTTAACTTCAAAAATTTATTTGGGTCAGCCAACCTTAACCAAGGATACGATTTAAAAAAACGTTTTCATGGACAGTTCATTTAGCGCATAACTATGTGTGATCAGGGGTCGTAGGTAAATAGTGTGTGATGTCATAAGGGTGATATTTAACAAATATAAAACATTTTCCGTGTTGATATACAGTTATATCAACACGAGTGGAATTGGGAAAACGAGAAATTGTATGGAAACACGACGCCCGAAGGGCGGAGTGTTTTCATACAATTTTGAGTTTTCCCAACTTCCACGAGTGTTGATATAACTATATATCAATACGGAAAAATGTTTTATATTTGTTTTATAATATAGCACAAAGAAACATAAAGAAAGAAATTTTCCGACATGTCCGTGTTGACATTGAGTTATATCAACACGGCTCTTAGCCAATCAGCATTCAGAATTTATAAATGTTATATTATAATTGCATATCAAACAAAGTTGAATATCTCAAGAAAGAAGAATGCTACAAAAATTCTACCAAAGAGGTTACATATTCATTTTAAATTATCTTTGCAATGCAATGCAATGCAATGCAATGCAATGCAACGTTCGGTGAAATTTCGTTGCATTGGCACTTTAACACACTAGCAGTGGCGTAGCCAGCTTGATAAGTTGGGGGGGGGGGGGACATATTCATATATTCGTATTCACAGACCGTAAAAACAATCAATTTCAAAAGAAATCAATAATGCATAACACGAATATATGAATATGTCCTCCCACTTATCGAGCTGGCTACGCCACTGCACACTATAGCAGATTAACAAACTTCAGACTAACGAATTATCAGATTACCACACCAACAGACTAACTCAACTTCATTTGAGGACAATTGTAAATTGTAAAACTACGGCCAGTAGAGTCAACAGGCTTTTGTCTTGGAACTTTTACATAACACTTCTGAGGCGTTATTGACAGCTTTTGTCATCAACGCAAAAATGGAAGAAAGCTTTAGCTAGAACCTTATTTGTTAAATCATTTTTTTCCCTCAGCAACCATCCTTCGCCCACCACCATACCAACCAATTTGTCCCCCACACCACCTCAATATCCTGTCGCTTCCCCTCTTTCTTCCGTCCCCCCACGCCGCAGAGTAGTGCCTCTCATTCGCACATCGTATCCTCTACCTGCACCTCCTGGAAATTCTGAACGACCGCGTACCGCGCCGAGCTTCCGACACCGACAGAAATATTCAGAAGGACGTCAAAGGCCACAAGTTGCACGTACGACAGACATCTCTGAAAATCATGAAGACAGTAATTTGGGAGAACCAAGAGTAAACTCTGCTCCTGTCAACTCCTATGCTTCACAAAGGTATGTTGAGAGTTTACTATGGTTGAAATTGTAGTGACTTGATTAAGTAATTTAATTAAGAAATTTTAGTGACTTGTTGAAATTTTAGTGCTTGTTGTGAAAATTTAGTTACTTGTTTGAAAATTTAGTGACTTGTTGAAATTTGGGTGACTTGTCGAAATTTTAGTGGCTTGAAAACGAACTACCAACTACATGTAAAACTCTGAGGATATGGAAGGCGCTCTCTTTAATATTTTTCTATCAATTGAGTAACTTTCAGCATGCAAAGTACTGTAACAGATTATTTGGTCGGAAATGTAGGAATTCCAACAAATCAAGTATAGACCCATGCAAATTGGAAGGTGCTTACAAATAAAGTGTGATTTTTCATATAATATTCACATGCATGCTTTTTCCTATTACCAGACCATTTACGATGGTAGAATTGTTAACATTGCCTTTATCCTGCGGATAGTCTCCGTGACAGACTAGGATTTTCGTGCGATATTTTTTCTAACGCTTTTTTATGCTCTTGCTATACGGTTAGTAACAATAAACAGCAATTGCAAACACGTAAATATCTCCTCCAGCGGATATAAGCATATATAGTGGTGTATTTTAAGGACTTCTTTCTCCCGAATTTATTAGTTACTGGTAATAATGAATTTCTCCAGAATTACAAGATAACTATGTTGAGATTATTTTTTCCTATAAACACCACTATAATAATATATTATTCCAGCGAAATTTAACCATAAAAATGTTAGAACTAATATTTGACGTAGCAACAGACATTTGGCAACCTTGATTTTTACGCCTAATATTTCTTGAAAATGTCACCCTAGAATGTTCAGTTTATAGGCGTCTGCAACCCGAAGATGCGAGTTCGAATGCCGCTCAAGGCAACGAATTTTTCGTTGTACCAGACAGTGTCACAATAATATAAACTTGCTTTTCATATCTCTGAAGATGGTTTTGAAATAGAACTGAAACACTGCACTTTCTCCAAGACAAGCGTTATGTCGTCACGAAAATATTTCGTGCACTTAAATTGGACATGATTCGATACCAATCTCCGAGTTTGAATTCCGCTCAAGGCAACGATTTTTTCCTTGTACTCCGCAATGTCAGAATAATATGAAACTAGTTTTTCATATCTCTAACGATAGATCAGTGTGTATCATTGAGTTGAATATAACTGGAATGCTGCGTACCTCCAACCGGAAATTTGAAGTCAAACTTGAAGGCCAGTCCCAGTCTTTTCATGCATACAAAGAGCTGCCTCCTCGACAGGCCCTCGTTGCGTCATGGGAAAGTCACACACAATTTGGCGAGGGCCAAATGGCGCCGGCGTCACGTCAGCAAATAAATTTATACATAATCTTGAATATAAACAGGCTATAAAAAAGCGGTGTGAAAGTTGTAAATTAACAACGAGAGCCTGCGGAGGAGGCAGTACAAAGAGCTCTCAATCATGTCTTAAGACTGATTTCCAGTGCTGCGTTTTTCATTCGTTTTTTTTACGTACCTATACTTACGTTTACGTACGGGTGCTACGCACGCGTATGCGGATGAGTTGAAGCTGCTTCAACTCATCCGTTTCCGTGTGCGTATAGCACCCGTACGTAAACATAAGTGTGCGCACGTAAAAAAACGGATGAAAAACGCAGCACTGCAAATCAGCCTTTAAACACGTATAATCTTACCTTCAGAGAGAAATATATTCTTCAAGTGAAATATATTCATTTCAATGGTGTATATTTCCTTTATCTTCTAGACCGCCGCCTTCAATTCCTGACGACTCTAGTGATGTGCCGGATAATCCTGTAATCTCCGCTTCAAAAGAACTGAAAAAACCAAGAGTAGATCCCAGACTATTGCGTAGATTAAGACCTTCAACTGCGCGACCTGCTGCCGCGAGTAGACACAAATTACAGTAGGTTTAGTCAAGACTTGTTAGATATCGAGATGATTCAAGTGGAAGAGAAAGTAAATCAACGCAGGACTTTTTGCATGATAGAGAAGTGAATTATTCACCATGAATTAGTGTTTTTACCATTCCCTTGTATTAGAAGTGAAAGAAAGTACTGTATAGGAAGGGAAGCCTTATTTATATTTTGTAAATATTGTGTTGGTCATGAGTGTACTGCAGTGAGAGTGAACTGTATACCTAATAGACCACTTCGGCGGTTTTGTGTTAAGTGGAAACACGTGCTCGCGAAATCGGAAACTCGGACAAATATGGCGGAGCGTAATACAAATGCTATTCAAAATACACAAATGTTTCGGCCATTTAATAGATAAATTCGCGCGCTTTCGTCACGAAACAATAGTCAAAATGGAAATTATGTCACGAGAAGAGAAATTCAAAGCCACGAAGCTGCCGGAGCTCAAAGCGCACTTACAAAATCGAGGAATTACCGTTAACAGTTTACCTCAAACCCGGACTCGTAGCTATTGCTTGTGCCGTCGAAGAAATGAGTTTTTCATTGCTTTTTCAAGTCAGTGAAGCCGAAGACCACTTAAATCTAAGCCGTCGTTTGAAAGTTCACGATATTCAGCTGCCTGATCCTTTTAAAATGAATGTTTTAAACGATTTTAAGCATTCTCGCGCGTTGTTTGATATATTTAATATTAATCATCTCATATATCACTCGTCAGAATATGACAAGCAAAGTCTAGCAGCAGCTTATAAATATCTTTTACATATCGTACGCATTTTAATGTTGCGTTTTATATGCTAGACGGAGATTAGGATTATTATTCTCCGTACTAGTTATTGCTGATACAGGGTCTAGATGTTCTTCAGTAGGACCATTTTGTCCAACAAAATGAAGGCTATAAATGAAGGCTATACAAAAATATAACTATCCTTCGTACATACAAATTTATCGCCTCTGTGACATGCACGTATCCAGCCCTCTCGTTTTTGCGCTGTGGTATCTAGCCCCAGGAAAATGTAAAAAAATATATCAAACATGGCAGAGCGTATATATACTGTATAGAACAATATAGAATGGTTACGACTAAAAAGTGCATGCGCTTGGGGTACTTGTAAAAGCGATTCACGATATCCTGATCGGTTAAAACCAGACAGTAATGGAGCTGATATCTTTTTTTTACATTTTCCTGGGGCTAGATACCACGAAGGATAGTTATATTTTTGCATAGCCTTCATTTTGTTGGACAAAATGGTCCTACTGAAGAACATCTAGACCCTGTATCAGCAATAATTAGTACGGAGAATAACAATTCTAATCTCCGTCTAGCATATAAAACGCAACATTAAAATGCGTACGATATGTAAAAGATATTTATAAGCTGCTGCTAGACTTTGCTTGTCATATTTTGACGAGTGATATATGAGATGATTAAATATATCAAACCACGCGCGAGAATGCTTAAAATCGTTTAAAACATTCATTTTAAAAAGATCAGGCACTATCAGGCAGCTGAATATCGTGAACTTTCAAACGACGGCTTAGATTTAAGTGGTCTTCGGCTTCACTGACTTGAAAAAGCAATGAAAAACTCATTTCTGCGACGGCACAAGCAATAGCTACGAGTCCGGGTTTGAGGTAAACTGTTAACGGTAATTCCTCGATTTTGTAATTGCGCTTTGAGCTTCGGCAGCCTCGTGGCTTTGAATTTCTCTTCTCGTGACATAATTTCCATTTTGACTACTGTTTCGTGACGAAAGCGAGCAAATTTATCTATTAAATGGCCGAAACATTTGTGTATTTTGATAGCATTTGTATTACGCTCCGCCATGTTTGTCCGAGTTTCCCATTTCGCGAGCACGTGTTTCCACTTAACACAAAACCGCCGAAGTGGTCTATTGAATGTCACATGTTGATGCGCGTTGTTACCCAATTCATAATTTTTTGTAACTTACCGTACTTACTCGATTGAGCGCCGCCCCCGATTGAGCGCCGCCCCCGAATGAGCGCCGCATTTGAGATCAAATTTTTTAAAGAGCGCCGCCCCCGAATGAGCGCCGCACTAAACAGTGTAAAAACGTTCCACCGTCAAATGGGGAATTTAGTGACAAAAACCTTTTAAAACTTGTTTATTTTATTGCTAAAAGTTCGATTTATAATTCACAAATAAAAGATTTTTTAAAGAGCGCCGCCCCCGATTGAACGCCGCATCTGAAGCTCTGAAAATTTAAAGAGCGCCGCGGCGCTCAAACGAGTAAATACGGTATACATGCCTAGTTACCATTATTCTGGTTATGTAAACATAGAAGGAAACGAAGGGAACAGCATTTAAATGATACATGTGGATAAATTGAGTAATACAGTATACATAAGAGAAACTACTGTAGAAAGCGTTGTTTGTGTTGTATAAATTTTAATTCCGTGTGAAGTTTTGAAAATGAACTAATCTATTTACCAATTAATCTCTCGTTCTCAGACGCTTGCCTAACTTGACTATACTGTCACAAGAGCAGCCACAAACTCACGCAATATCCACGCATCCGAACTGGAGCCTGAGACGAGGTAGAGCTGTGCGCCGGAACTCCGGCATATTTTGCCGCGGACGCAATATTCACGCATCCGAATTGGAGCCTGAGACGAGGTAGAGCTGTGCGTCGCAGCTCCGGCATAATTTGGCAGAGTTGGAAAACTACTCCCAAAACGCCAGCAGACAAAATGGTGAAAAATTATTTCATATTTCAATAAACGTTTGGTAATACCGTAGGAAAATTGAAAAGTTGAAGTATCTTTTAAGTTTAATTACTTGCTCTTATCCGATTTGTGGTATCGAAAATTCTGCAAGCGCATTGCTATCGCTTTTGATACTGCAAAAAAACGTCCAGCCTGTAACAGTGTTGTTGAAAACAGGCTTGAACAATATTTTGGTGCCCATATTAATTTAATTTTAAACTTGTTGGCATTCCAAAAACGAGGTTTTCAATGACAATTACAGCTATTATGTACAATTAAAAACTAATTACTGGTTACCAAAATTAAAATGTAAATTGTATATTTCATTCTAAAAGTCCTGGGGCCGGTTGTATAAAACTTTTTAACTCTCAAATAGGCGCTTCTTATTGGATGACGTTTCCACTTAACTATAGTTAACTTTAATCATTTTTTTATGCAACCGGCCCCTGCTTTTAATTTAGATTTAAAATTGTTGATATCAATACTGGATTTTAAGGCCTGTTTCAAACGTCGCGCTTCTTATGTGCCGAACGCAATATTGATAATCGTATTCAGCTTAAATGCCTCATTATCTATTGTTTCTAATGCGTTCGGCACATAGAAGCGCAACGTTTGAAACAGGCCTAATTCCTCGTCCAATGCGTTCCATATTTTGGTTCGTCTGCATCTATTTGAATGTTCATTTGATTTATTTTTATGAACTTGTGACCTAAGTACGGGGGTGGTTGATTATGTATGTATTTGTCAGTGATGACAGCGTCTCTGTGTAGTAGATGCTCTTTCATATTGTTCCTTGTTGTTTACAATATTGTTCAGCGTTGTTTGGCTGAATTTTCATCAAGTTAGGCTAGGCGTTTTTGCTCTGACGGTGTACGTGTTTCAAGCCTCCGATCCTAAAATAGCTGAAAAGCTTCCTAAAAGAATGGAGACCATACGATTTTAGGACGGCAACGCGACAGCGACGGCCAAAACAAACTCCTTAAAATAAATGGTAGAAAAGATGGTTCGTCGTATATTATCAATCGTATGAATTTAATACAGTCTTAGAAGTTGAAGATAAATAAGAATGCATCTATTTCTTTCAGTTAACAAACATAATAACATGAATTTGCTCTATAAATGTTCATAAACCTCCATGAATGATGGAGAAGTACAGCAATGTACTTTATGTTATTCCAATGAAGTGTCTCGCTATATATAATGTTAATAAACTATTCTCTATCTCCCCCCAAGTCTTTAATGATTGAGAGGGAGCAATGTCATTAAATACTTTAACTAAAACAACATGAACCGTGCATTTATATGATAACAAGCTTAGTTCACTCTTCCTGGAGTCCTTTTTTGTTGTAATCCTGTAAACGTCGTAGAGCTAGAGGTGGCTTCTTGGGTGTGCTAGGGTTTTCAGGTGCCTGACTGGCGGGGATAGGGGTTTTTTCCAGTGTGATGTGATTTGGTGTAGATGGCATTGATGTGGACTGGGGTGTGGGAGGTGTGAAATGCGAATTTTGCTTTGTGACCAGGCCATATGTAAAATTCACGTTGTATTTCAAATAAACGTGGAAAACAGAAAGTTAAAGAAGTCAGAATTGGTCTTATTTTGTCCACATTTGTTGAATATTAAATAAGAATGCATCTATTTCTTTCAGTTAACAAACATAATAACATGTGTTTGCTCTATAAATGTTCATAAACCTCCATGAATGATGGAGAAGTACAGCAATGTACTTTATGTTATTCCAATGAAGTGTCTCGCTATAATAATGTTAATAAACTATTCTCTATCTCCCCCCAAGTCTTTAATGATTGAGAGGGAGCAATGTCATTAAATACTTTAACTAAAACAACATGCACCGTGCATTTATATGATAACAAGCTTAGTTCACTCTTCCTGGAGTCCTTTTTTGTTGTAATCCTGTAAACGTCGTAGAGCTAGAGGTGGCTTCTTGG